>VDFB02047881.1:0-19699 GCA_007258455.2 Sequoia sempervirens | reverse complement strand
TAACATACTTTGACTGAGAAGTAAAAATACCTTTTTTTGATTGACTAATTTGTAACTAAAGGAAGAAATTAATCTCCCCACACATTGACATCTCAAACTATTTCTAAATCTCCTCTGAAAACCTCTTGAACATACCTTCATTTTCTTGAAAGATAATGTCATCAAAATATACTACCACAATCAAGATTTTTTCTCCCTCAACCTTGAAGTATAGATTACTATCTGTAGTACCATTTTTGAATCCTTGTTGTAATAGGTACTTATCCAATCTTGTATACCAATCTCTAGGAGCTTGTTTGAGTCCATACAATGCCTTCTTCAATATACAGACCATATTAGCATCATCTAATAACTGAAAAACCTTTTAGTGTTCAATGTATACCTCTTCTTCCAACTCACCACTCAAGAATGTAGACTTCACATCCATTTGATATACTTTTAAGTTTTTATGTATTATAAAGGCCAAAAAAAATCTAATAGCCTCCATTCTTTCCATGAGAAAATATCTCCTCAAAGTCTATTCCTTCCACTTGTGAGTAGCCCTTACACACAAGTCTATCCTTATTTCTGAAAACTTTTCCATCCTCATTCAACTTATTCCTAAAAACCCACTTAGTTCCTATCACACTCTTATTTGCAGGTCTTGGGACCAATTCCCAAGTCTGATTCTTCTCAACCTATTCCAACTCTTCTTTCATAGCCTTGATCCAATTCTCATCTTTGGAAGCCTCAGTTACAGTTTTAGGTTCTACCTTTGAAAGTCATTTTTTTTTACTTGTTCCATTCTTGGTACTCTGATTTGAGACATAAATCATTTAACACCACCACTTTTGAGATGATAAATATTACCTTTTTTCCTTGTTCCTACAACAAATAGAGTACTAGATCTTCCTTTTCTGATTTCACATCCATCATACTAAATAAAAGATTATATCCTCTGCTACACATTTATCCTACACTTAGAAGATTATGTCAGATACCCTTAACATAAAGAACACAATATTTTTTATGCTTTCCATCAAAACTAATTGAACCTTTTCAACAAATACTAGTAGATGTATTACCACCAAACTTAACAATAACACCATCATACTTTTGAAGTTTGAAAAAATTTCTCTTGTCACCTATCATATGATTTTAGCACCCACTATCAGTTACCTAGTAATTCCTCTCCTCTCTTGTATGAAAAATAGTTACCATAGTTCCTTCAACCTTGTGACCTATTTCTGGAGTACTTTTCTTCACACATATTTTAGAATTAGTAGAATTAGTTCTAACATTTAGAGCCATGAACAAGAATTCATCACTATCTTCATCACGATAGTTAGCTTCTTCATCATTAGATAAACCATTGTCTTTTTCCACATTATAACTCTTCTTAACAAATTTACCTTTATGATCCTTAGGATTTTCATTTGCAACTTTGATTAGACATTTAGAAGCATAATGGCCTATATTTCCACAATTAAAATATTTAAAAGGTAACTTACCCCTGTATTTTCCAGTGACCTTTTTCAATCTCCTTACAAAATTTTCCTCCACCTCATCAAGATCATCTGGATATGATTCATCATCCTTTTATGCCTTGTGCACTTTAAAATTAATTTAATTTTTTTGTAGCATCTTGATCAAACTCTTTCAATTCATAAGAAATTAAAGCACCAAACATCTGATCTCTAGAATAATTATCCAAATTCTAAGCTTCCTCAATAGAAAATAATTAAGAGCTATAAGTTTTAGGAAGATTTCTTAATACCTTTTTCACAACTTCACTTTCCTCCAGCTTACCACCAAGACCATTGATGACATTGACAACTTCATCCACTCTTAGCATGTAGGTTGTAATATCTTCATCTTCAAACATCCTTAGGGTTGCAAATTTGGCTTTGTAGTTTTGCATCTTTGTGTGCTTGACTTTATCATCTCCTCCATAAATACTCTTCAAATTGTCCAGATATCTTTAGTAGATTTTAGATTTATTACTATAGACACTAAAAAATGTCTCGAGCCTACGACACCATTTTTCTGCATCAATTTCCTCTTTCTCGACATAATTGAATAATTTTAATTATTTAATTAATTAATTTCCTTTCCTTTATTCTTTTTTGATTAATTAAATAAATTAAATATTTATTTAATTATGTCGCTAACATCTTATATCTCTCTATAATTAAATAAATTCTCATTGATTTAATTATTCATCCTCCACTATTCATCTATAGTTAAATAATTATTTTGATTATTTGACTGTTGAGTCAACCTCTTCCTTCATTACTAAATAATTAATCTGATTTAATTATTTAATATCCTCATTTGAACCATTTCCTCCATATTTAATTAAATGGTTGAATAATAATCATTTTAATTAAATATCATTACCCTCTTTCTTCATAAGTGAATAATCATTTTTTTCCTCCACATCCTCTCCCAAATTAAATAATATGATTATTTAACTGCCAAGATTCCCTTCTCAAATTAAAAATTATTATTTGATGCCTCCACTTTCTCTTTCAAACTTCAACCATTGATTCCCTCAGGTCTTCTTTCAATCTTGACTGTCTATCTTTAGACATCCCTAACCCCGCCACTATGTGGTGCATGCAACCATGACTATTGATCTTGGTATCTTTTTGGCTTTAAATCTTGATCGTCTGTTCAAGAATTTTTTCTCTAAAATAAGGTTATCTCCCTCATTCCAACCTTACAACCACTATCTCTAAATTTATTGCTATCACATCATTGTCACTTACAGGTATTCAAACACTTCAAAAAATGAGGGCAAGCTTGCACATTGAGAAAAATGGAGGAGATGCAAGGAAGGTTAATCAATTTCAACATGGGAAGTTTGGTATAGCTTTTGTTATTCATTTTATTTCTATTGTTGATTGTGATTTCTTGTTTGGATTGGGATTTGGGTTTAGATTTTAGGTAGTTGTGGTTGCTATCATTGGTCTTTGCCTTCCATGAATTTTAACCCTTCCTACATTGGTGAACCCAATGTGAATCTAACGATTTTGCAAGAAATCCATACATTTTTTTGTTTTTTGTGTTTGTAGGTTCATGAGCTGCAATTGCAAGATAGTATGATGCACGCATTGGAAAAGTGATGAAAATTTAGAAAATGACACATTTGTAGGTCTCAGTGACACAATTGCTAAAATCTAGAACGACACATTTGATGAACAGTGAGTTGCATCCATGAAGCTGGGTGCCACAGTCATAAATCCATTCACCATAGTCACTATACCCTGAACCGCATCTACTGTGACACATGTGTTAACTAGAATGACACATTTTCCTATTTGGGTAAAACTTTTCAAATTCAAAATTTCTTTCAATTTTTCCTTTTTGTTTGTGTTAGGTTAGGAGTTTTGGTGTTACTAATTTTCTATTTTCAATGTGTGGCTTATGTTTTGGAGAAGGAAAACCCTTGAATCTACTAACCCATTGGATTGTAGGATGTTGATTGAAGAATTTTTTAAAGACTACTAATTGGTGGTTTTGCAAGGTTTTTGTGCTTTCATTTTTGTTAAAATAGGAACATTTTGATTTGGGTTTAAAGAATAAATCAATGTATTTTGTTAAATTAGGAACATTTTGATTTGGGATTAAAATGAACTAGTGGGGTTAGTATAGAAAGATGGGGGAGCCAAAAATGGGTCTTAAGTGGCCACTTTTTTCTAAAATCAGGAAATACTAACCTTGGATGAGAAATTGAGGATAGTTACACTCAAAATTTTAAGATGCAACAAAAACAATGTTCATAGTGTTCTGAATCTACTTTGTAAACTATTATTTCTTTTTTAAAACGATAGAGATTTAGGGGTTCAAAAAAGGGAGCCACAAAAATTGGTGTTTTTTGTCAAAAAAATATAACATAGCATATTTTATGGCTCCATCAAAAGGTTAAACTTTTTTTTGGTATTTTTAAAATCACCTCGATGAGAAATTAGCTAACATGTAGTTTATGCCCAATTTTTCTAATAATATTTTAATGAATATTTTATTTTTTACTAATTTTCAAAGTGGATACATCTTGAAAAATAGAATTTTGGATGTGCTACCCCTATAATTTTTTAAAAATAATTGAAAATCATGTTTTTTTAATATGTGTAAAATGGAGTCTAGTTTATAAAAAATTCTACCTATTTTGAATTTTAATGAACTAAAAGATAAAGCAAAAAAATACCAAACACTAATTTTTGACAAAAAATGAACACACAAACAAAATAAATTAAAGATGAAAGCCTTAACATTGTCAAAATGTGAAAAAATTACATCATTAAATAGCTAAGAGAGAGTCTAACATTACCTAGGTGTTTGATTTACTTGACCTTGAAACACACACTAACCTGATGGTTAGCATAAACAAGATTATGTGAAATCTTGTAGAATATACAAAAACACGTCTTTGGATGTTGGGATGGCACTCCAAGCCTTTCGGTTGGAAATCCAAAGCAAATCCAAGCCTAAGGCTTGGGGATTCCCAAGGCAAGACATAACGCGAGCATGTTATAACATGCTCGCGTTATGTTTTGTATTGAAATTTGTTCCTTGTCAATGAATTTCAAAAAATGCACCAAAATTCATTACCAAAATGTGCCAAAAAGTATTGCGAAATGTGCTTTAATTTTGTGAATGCATTGACAAAATGCGAGCATGTTATAATGTGCTCGCATTTGGTCTACATTGAAATCTTTTTCTACTCTTTTTTTTAGGGAAACTATATACATCAAATAAAAACTTTTGACATTTACATATGGAAATTTACTTTGTTATACTTTAAGTTATATTTCATGTATATAGTTTCAGAATGTTTGAGAGTGGTTTCAGATCTCTAGGAGTTATAATACAAATTCTAGTTTTTGGAAGATCTTAAAAAATTTTAGATAGTCAAATTTTAGTAATGATGATTAATTTGATGACTTTGCTGGATTCTTTTGATGACGATTCTTTTGATCTTATGATTTCTGATTTTGAGATTTCGACGCGATCGGATGTCCTTCTGACTGAGTGATTTCGATTTTGTCGCGATCCTGTCGATCTTTCGGAAGATTTTGATCTGACGACGCGGATGCTGATTTGACGACGTTTTGATCTTTTCTGCCTGACGCGATGGACGATTGATCTTTTTCCGGATTTCGATCCGACCATGAAATCTGACGATCCTGATTAAACTTATTAATCCTTATTCTCAAATCTAAATAATAACCATGAAAGTAAATCATCAACACATCGTAAACACACATAACACCAATAAGATTTTTATGTGGAAACCTTGTTAGGGGAAAACCTCCCCGTGGAGGTCACCCACAAGATTATACCATGTTAAAAGTATAAAAGAAATATAAATGGGAATGCACATGCATTCAGACACACTGCATAGAGCACACTGCTCAATTACAAGGCTCATTTCCTAAAGGAAGACACACTGTCTTACAGAAACATTCCGAGTACATCCGTAGGGATTTGAACTGACAAAATAGCATCTACTAATGCTTGATTACAGTTCTGGTTAAGCACATGAGAAATTCTTCACTCACATTCACTCTTCTTCACACTTCTTCATACTCTGATTTTATTTCAAAAGATTTAGAAAATTATTCATGCATACACACTTCAAATGCAATAATCAATCGCTTATATATATTCGTAACAAAAAATTACATTGTTACAAGTCGGCTTCAACAAAATAATAAAATGAAGAGAAATTGTTGGCCCAAAACAATAACAATTATCAATGCAAATCAACCATGGTTGGCCACAACATAGTGAAGACCCAAAATAAAATTCTCAAACACAAAAAACCTCAATTAATTACTCCCCAAAGATCCACAACATGCTACAATCACCATGTCGGCCATGAACATGAAAAACATGAACGCACAAGATAAAATCACCAATCATGAGCACAAAAATCAATGCGGACATGAAACACAAATAGAGAATGATCTAGAAACATACACAAACATCATGACTCACCAAAGAAGCATCTGTAACAACTGAACTTACTAGAATCACATCATCTTCATTTAGGATTGAAGCAACAAAAAAAGTGCCAAAATACAAATCTTCATAACTAGATCAAATCTTCATGCAGATCTCTAAAACTCAATGTGGATAGACTAGATATACTCAAAATAAATCCTTTAGTCCTCAACCTTTGATCATCAATGTACCGAGCTAACTAACAGACCAAACTTCACTTCACCACTAACAACTTGCAACTTATTTCGTTACAATCTTCTCAATATCCTCGACATATACAACTTCTAATGAATTAATGCTAATAGTGTTGACATCAATGAAAACCACATATCATAAACACAACCTCAACATCCAATAATCTCCCCCTTTAGCATTGATGGCAACACATGATGTGAAAAACACCATCAATTCAACTATCTCTTAACACTTACTCCCCCTTAGATTCTATCTCTTTTTCTCCTCAATTCTTTCACATGACTCTTCTCCCTACATGACTCTTCTCCCCAGATAATTCACATTTTTTCACATGAATCTTCTCCCCCTTTGAAATCAATGATAAATATCTCTTTTCTCCACACAAAAACTGAACCACATATTTGAACATCTGACTACTTCCCTTGAGTAGCAGCCACCAAGACATCAATCTGGATCAAGATGTGACTATGAAATGCACAAAATTATGCAAAGCAATGCATCTTAGTTCTGATTAAGAGGGGTAATCACCCCTAGCTTCCCTCTAAGATACTCAAAAGTATCCTTAGGAAATGACTTGGCAAATATTTTTGCAATCTATTCCTTAGTAGGCACATACTCCAATCTGACTTCCCTTTCACTCACCTTCTCTCTCAAGTGAAACTTGATAGATATATGCTTGGTATTTGAATGCAACATCATATTATTAGAAATGTAAATTTCACTTGAATTATCATATAATATAGCAATAGGATCATCATAGACAACTCTGATATCCTTCAACATCTGCTTCATCCATAATACTTGAGAACAATTGTTAGCAACAACAATGTATTTTGCCTCTACAATAGATAAAGAAATGGAATTTTTCTTCTTACTTAACCATGAAATCAACTTCTTTCCCAAGAAAAATGTACCATCACTAGTAATTTTTCTATCATTCACATCTCTTTCCCAATCAGCATTAGTAAAGACACTCAAAGTAAGATCATCATCTTTAGGATACCATAAGCCAAAATCAATTGTTCCCTTTAAGTATTTGAAAATCCTTTTCATAGCTGTCACATGAGATTCCTTAGGTTCAACTTGAAATCTTGCAACAATACATACAACATTCATGATATCAGGTCTAGTTTGAGTCAAATAAAGTAATCCACCAATCATTGATCTGTATCTAGTCTGATTTTCCTTCAGAGAATCATCATCTTGTGTCAACTTACATCCGATCACCATAGGTGTACTAACTGGATTTGAATCTTCCATACCAAACTTCTTCAACAATTCTTTCACATACTTGGACTGAGATATAAATATCCCTTTATCTACCTGAGTAATTTGTAATCCCAAAAAGAATTTCATCTCTCCAATCTTAGACATCTCAAACTCACTTTGCATCTCATCAGCAAACTTCATGCACAAACTATCATCTCCTCTAAAAACGATATCATCAACAAAGACTTCAACAATCAAATCTTTGTCATGATCAATCTTGAAATAAAAATTACTATCAGTAATACCTTTGTTAAATCCAAGATTCAACAAATATTTGTCCAATCTGGCATACCATGCTCTAGGGGCTTGCTTAATTCCATACAATGATTTCTTCAATCGGAAAACCATGTTTCCCTGATCAGTCAATTGAAATCCATCAGGTTGCTCAACATACACTTCTTCCAGTTCACCATTTAGAAATCCTGACTTGACATCCATTTGATAAACTTTGTAGTTTTTTTAAGCAACATAAGAAAGAAATAATCTTACAGCTTCAATCCTAGCAACATGGGAAAAAGTTTCTTCAAATTCAATTCCTTCCATATGAGAATATCCTTTACACACCAATCTTGCTTTGTTTCTAGCCACTTCACCTTGCTCATTTAGTTTGTTTCTAAAAATCCATTTAGTTCCAATTACATTTTTATCCTTAGGTCTCAGAACAAGAATCCATGTATCATTCTTCTCAATCTACAGTAGTTCTTCTTTCATTGCTTCCACCCAATGTTCTTCTTTACATGCTTCATTCACACTTTTAGGCTCAATCTTTGAAATCAAGCAATATTCTTTTGCATTTTTTCTCCTAGTCTGGACACCTTTGTTCTTATCACCTATGATCTAATCTCCTGAATGATTTAACCTTACATACCTTGGAGTTTTAGGATGTTCTTGAACTTCGGGCTCTTGTGTTCTCTCTTATGCACTTCCACTAGTTTCTCCTTCCTCTCGACTTTCTTGATTCACCGGAATGATCTGAACTTGATTTGAAGTCTGGACTTGTTTTCCTTTATTTGTACTATCATTCTGATCATCTGAATCATATCCATAGGTTCTAGATGGTCTAGCTATATCTTCATAAACCTTGACATTTTCACTTTCAACCATTTTCCTCAATCTCTTATTGTAGCACCAATAGGCCTTGCTTTTAGTAGAATAACCAAGAAAGATTCCTTCATCACTCCTAGCATTAAACTTTCCTATATCTTCATCTCTTTTGATAAAGAATCTACTCCCAAAGAATTTGAAATATCTAACAGTAGGCTTATGACCATACCATAGCTCATAAGGGGTCTTACCGGTATCACCTTTGATTTGTACCCAGTTGAGAGTGTAAACAACAGTACTCACATCTTCTCTCTAGTAGATATGAGGGACATTTCCTTCCAACATCATAGTTCTAGCAGCTTTTTCAATTGTCCTGTTCTTCCTTTCCACAACTCCATTTTGCTGAGGGGTCTGTGGGGTAGATAATTGCCTCTTTATTCCATGCTTTTCACAAAAAGAATTAAACTCACTGGAAGTGAATTCACCACCTCTATTTGATCTTAGACATTTAATCTTCAGACCTGTCTCTATCTCAACCATAGGCTTAAAGATCTTGAACTTCTCTAGAGATTCAAATTTCTCCCTTAAGAAAGTAACCCACATCATTCTAGAATAATCATCAATAAGCAACATGAAATACCTATATCATTGTATAATTCTAACTCTAACAGGACCACACAAGTCAGTATGCACAAGCTCCAACAATTCATTTGAACAATGTTATTTGCTCCGAAATGAAATTCTCGTTTGCTTCCCTAACTGACATTCCTTGGAATTGGTAGGTTTCACCAACTTAGGAAGATCTCTCACAACCTTAGTAGAACTTATCTTGATAATGTTATCTAAGTTAACATGACACATTCTCCTATGCCATAACCAACTTTCATCAACTTGAGCAATCAAACAAATTTTAATAGCAGCAATTAGGTGAAAGATATTGCCTCCTTTTGTTTTTGTACTTGATGCAATCACATTTCCAGAACTCAATATTCTGCACTTTCCATCCTTGAACTGAAGATTGTATCCCTTATCAACCATCGGTCCAACAATTAAAAGAATATGCTTCAGACCTTCCACATAGAGGACATCATTAGTATTATGCTTACCATTAAGAGAAATGCATCCTCTGCCACGAATTACACCAGCTGTGTTATCACCAAATCTCACAACATCACCACCATACTTTTATCACCTATCATGTGATGAGAGCATCCACTGTCAATCACCCATTCATCTTTCTCTTCAACTTGAGCAGCTAGGGATTTCTCCACATTTGTACAACTAGCAGATTCAGTAGACACAAGATTATTTTCCTTGATAGCAATAAATACCCATTCGTCCTCACTTACATTCCCTTCATTAGATTCATCATTGTCACACCTTCATTAGCAACATAATAGCATTTCCTTTGAAATCTAGGCTTGTTAGGTCTTGGCTTAGGAACTCTTTCCAGACACCTTGATGCAAAATGAACTATCTTATTGCAAGAAAAATAGTTAATAGGAAACATTCCTTTATACTTACCTTGTCCTATGGCTTCTATTGACAATAAGTTCTTCAAGCTCATCTACTCTCTCTTTCTTCTTCTTCAATCTATCTCATTTCCTCTTCATAGTTGAATGTCTTTCTAGAAGAGCTTTCACCTGAATCATATCTTTGCTTATCTCTTTCAGAAGTAGTGGCCTTGAATGCAGATTCTTCCTTAGGAAGGGAATCACCAAATTCACTCAACTCAAAAGCAGTAAGCTTACCAATCAACATATCTCTGGTTACATTTGTTACAGTTCGGAGCTCCTCAATAGATGTAGCTTTGAATTTGTAAGCAATAGGAAAGGATATAAGCAATTTAGCTACAATCTCTGATTCTTCCAACTATCCACCAACACATTTGATACCACACACAAGTTCATTCACTCTTTGCATGAAAGTAGTAATGTTCTCATCATCACCCATTCTCAACATTTCATATTTCCCTTTTAGACTTTGCAACTTAGCAATCTTCACATTAGCATCACCTTCATACAAAGTTTCCAACTTTTCCTACATCTCATAAGTAGTCTTCAGATCCATCACATTTGTCATCTTAGAATCACCAAAAGAACTAAAAATGCTCTCTTAGCCCCATATTGTACTCAACATCCCTAACTTCAACAATAGTAGTAGGACCATTCTGTGGAATGACATATATATTTTTTGTAATGCTCCAATAGGGTTCATGAATGCATCTCAGATGGCACTCCATTCGAGTCTTCCACAAAGAATAATTTGTTCCATCAAATCTCATACTATCCTTCTTGTATGTCACCATCCCAAATCACCTCAATCTATTAAACTTCTTCCAAGGAACCTACTCTAATACAAATTGTTGGCAACATAAGGGCAGACAACTAAGAGGGGGGGTGAATCAGTTGTCACCGAATTTCAAACTTATTAAACTTATTAATCCTTATTCTTAGATCCTGACACAACCATGAAAGCATAAATCATCAACACATCAGAAACACACATAACACCAAGATTTTTAAAGTGGAAACCCTATTAGGGGAAAAACCACAATGGAGGTCAGTCCACAAGATTATACCTTGTTAAAAGTATAAAGAAATATAAATGGGAATGCACATGCATTCAAGAACACTATTTAGAGCACACTGCTCAATTACAACAAGGCTCATTTCCTAAAGGAAGACACACTATCTTATAGAAACATTCAGATTACATCCATAGGGATTTGAACTAACAAAATAACATCCTCAAGCACGCCCGACATATTCCAGCACATGAACACTTCTTCACTCTTCTTCACTCTTCTTCACACTTCTTTCACACTCTTCTATGCTTTCTCGAAAAGATTTAGAAAATTATTCACGCATACACACTTCCTAAAATGTACTAATCAATCACTTATATATATATATCCCAACAATAAATTACATTGTGCCATAAGTTATTTCTAACAAATAATAAAATGAATATAAACTATTGGCCCAAAACAAACAAATTATCAATGCAAATCAACCAAGGTTGGCTACAACATAGTGAAGACCCAAAATAAAATTAATAAAACAAACACCTTACTCCACTACTCCTCAAAGATCCACAACACGCTTACAATCACCTTTTGTCATCCATGAACATGAAAAAGTATGAACACACAAGAGAAAATCATCAATCACGCAGTAATAACGATCAATGTGATGTGCAACATAGATAGAGAATGATCTAGAAACATTAAAAAATATCATGAATCACTAGAAAATAATATGCAACAACTAAACTTTCTAGAATCACATCATCTTCATTTAGGAACATCAACTGAAGAAACATAAAAACTGTCAAAATACAAATCTTCATAACTCGATCAAATCTTCATGCAGATCTCTGAAACTCAACGTGGATAGACTAGATATACTCGAAAAGAAACCCTTTAGTCCAAAATATCTGATCATTAATGTACTGAGCTAACCAATAGACTGAACATCACTTCACCATTGACAACCTGCAACTTATTTCATTACAATCTTCTCAATATCCTCAACATATACAACTTCTAATGAATTAATGCTAATAATTTTCACATCAATGACAACCACATATCAACAACACAACCACAACATCCAGCATCTCTATCTCACAAATTTCTATCCATCTCACTCTCACTACCTCCATCTCTCCCACCTTCCCTCCCTACTTCTCTCTCTCACCTATCTCTCCATCTCTCCCTACCTATTCCCCCTCTCTCCTTTCCCTCTCTACTTCTCTATATCTCTCCTCTCCCTCTCTCTACCTACCTCTCCCTCCATTACAACCTACTATATCCACTTTATCTCACCATTCTCTATCTCACACACCTTTATCTCCATCCCTACTATCCCTTCATCCCCCCTCTTTCTCTCACATCCTCTCCTCTCTACCTAAATTTTCTCTTACTCTCTCTACATATATTTATATCACCTATCCCTCTTTACCTCTCTCTCACACCTGACCTCCTTCCCTTTCTCTACTCTTTATCTCACCTATCCCTCTCTACCTCTTCCTCCCTCCCACCTCTCTCTCTCCACTCTTTCTCTCTCACTTTATCCTCATATCTTACCTCTCTCTCACACACTTTCTCTCACACACACTCACCTCTATCTCCTCCCTACCTCTCCCTCCCTCACTCCCTCCCTCCCCTCTCTACTTCTCTCTATATCTCCTCTCTCTACTTCTCCTTTCCTCTCTACTTATATTTATCTTCCCTCTCCCTATCTCTCCCTACCTCTCCCTCCATCACTCCCTCTATCTCACCTATGTATCCCTCCCTACCTCTTTCCATATCTACTATTAATCTCTTCTCTCTCCCTCTTCCTAACTCTCTCTCTATTGAAAGGTGCAAGACAACTAAGAGGAGGGTGAATCAGTTGTCACCAATCACATCCACAAATATCAAACAATCATTAAATCCACATACACTTTAATCTATTATTAACTATGAGCATGAAGTGAAAATAAAAAAAACAATATCAACACAAGAAACACCAGATTTATGTGGAAAACCCAAAAGGGGAAAAACCACGATGAGGATTAACTCATAATATAAATTAATAGCAAAACCGATTACAAAGAGGCTCACTGCCAAAGGGATCACTACCCAAGAAGGAGGCTCACTAACTATAGATAGGACACACTATCCAATAGGGAGGCTCATTGCCTACAGATACAAAAAGATAACAAAAAAACCACCAAAACAACTTGCACACATCCGTAGCCTTGATCAAAGAATTGCAGACACCATCAACTCACTGCTTTCAGGAGTCAAACACATTAAAGCACTACTACCTTAATTCACTTTCTCTCACTCTTGCTTCTCACACTTGTGGCTCATCACCTACAATTCTTAACATTTTTTCTTATATTTATACCATCTTCAACCTTAGAAACTTTCTCCAAGGTTAGTTACACAAACTTCACATTACAAATTCAAATCAGGTCAGAAACTCAACATTCCTGTGGTGGAAGAGAATGAGAGTAGACCATATCAACACTTAACCAAGACCCAAAACAACATCTTGGATCAATGACATTCTTCCTTAAGTTATACTTATCCTTCACATGATGCGTAGACACTAGGTCGACCAAACCTAATGAAAGCACAAATGAACTTTGAAGTACACATTTTCACAACAAGAAGATAACATGTAGACCACATAACATACTTCACCATACATTGGAACACATCTTAGATTCCTTCAAATTCATCCGTAGAAATTGCAACAACCTTCATACACAAAATAATTTCCATTAGTCCATCCAGACTGTATAGACACACACAATAATTCTAGTCTTCTAGAGCACCAAACTATGGAAACCTTTGACATAACATAGATAACACCGTTACAAGCCTTCTACCAGATCCACAAGACCTGAAAAAAACTAGTGGAGGAATGTGGAGCAGATACATTTCTCCCAATCCATAGACAAACAACTCTGCTAAACTAGTTCACAAACTAGTGAACACAACTTTCACTCTTCATCAAACCAGAAGCTATAATCTAGGATATATCACCCAAGAATACCCATAAAAAACACTTTAGATCTGCACAAGCATAGGATCAACACAGAAGAAATGCAAAGCACAAACCAGAGCACATTCTTAAAACACACACAATTATGTCTTCACTATTTCTCAAAATCACTTGGTAACTCATCATATATGCACACCTGCAGCACCATAAAAATAGCTCCATGTACTCACAAAATCTTTATAGTATCTCAACTATACATGCAAAACTTTCAATCACTTGTTTCCTTTCTTTGTAACAACCTATATTGTGTTGACATCAATGAGAAGATTAATGACAACACCACCATACTCATTCGCACTTGCAACAATCTCCCCCTTTGTCATTGATGGAAACACGTGATGTGAAAAACCACCAAAGACACAATACACACTCTCCTTTATTTTATAGATTAGACAACCTACACAACATTCCTACACTCTCTTTTCCTTAAAACATTCTCTCTCTCTATCTCTCCTCCTTTCAAATTTTTCTTTTTCACATGAATCTCTCTCCCCCTTTGACATCAATGGAAAATAAAAAAGAGCATGATCACTCCCCATTAGGAGTGCACCCACATCTCATACTACAACAATGATACTTCCTACTCCCCTTGGGGAGTAGACCCTAGTCATCAATACAGACAAATGAAGAATTTGTAGATCCACTGGACTGATGCACCTCCATGTGCACCTACTTTGAAGAAGGAGGGGTGGTAAAGCCCAAATTCTCCCAGAGATACTCAAAAGTATCCTCAAGAGAGCCTTAGTAAATATATCAACAATTTAATCCTTTGTAGGAACATATTATAGCCTGAATTCATTCTCCAATACCTTTTCTCTCAAGAAATGATATTTGATAGATATGTGCTTTTTCCTTGAATGCATTACCAAATTCTTTAAAATATTTATTGCACTTGTATTATCACAGAAGATTGGGATAGGCTCATCACATATCACTCCTATATCCTTCAATGTTTGCTTCATCCATAATACCTGTGTGCAACAAGATGCTACTGCAATGTGCTTAGCCTCTGCACAGCGGATAAAGAAATTGAATCCTGTTACTTGCTTAGCCATGAAATCAATATTCCTCCAAGAAAGAATGCATCACCACTTTTACTCTTCCGGTCATCTACACAACCAACCCAATCTACATTAGTGTAAGCACTCAAAGTGAAATTAGTATTGGTGCAGTCATGGTAGGAGGGTCCTCAAAGAGAACAGTCTGAGACATGCAAAAAGAGTTACAAAATAGAAGCCACTCAGAATATGGAGGAAAATGCAAATTCAAACATTCATATTACCATAAATTTCAGCTTCAATTGGTCGGCAACATTCAAGTTAAGAGATCAGGCTCACAGGCTTGATACAACATGCTCGAATTACAGTATTCCTATATGCTCCTTAATACAAGCTGAAATCTTACATATCAAATCCAATATTGATTTAATACTCTCCTAATGATCTGTTACAATGATTTATATCACATCCAAAGATCTAGAATCCTTTGTGTCGGCCAAATATTATTACAATGTCTGATAAAGGAAACATAACGCGTGTGTGAAATAGGTCAGCCTTAAATTTGAATTTCTCCTTGATAGGTGCATAAGATGAAGTGTGGACCAAAATTAAGGTCGAGGACACTCCACAGAATAATTCAGAACACATTGCAAGGATCCACAAGTTATGGGAAGGATCTGAAAGAGACAAAAACTAGTCGTTAGGCTCGAAACTGCACCAGTGCACTGTTATAGAAATTGTCACTTAATCCAGAAGCGATAACTTGTAGGAAAAAGATCCAATCATTCTGAAATATTGGAATAAGGTAAAATGAACATGTCCATGATGAAAACATAGATCCGCAGGGTCTGGTGAGCAAAATATGATGAAATGTTGAATCTGCTAACTTGAACTGAACAAGAACTGAACATGAACAAAATTGAAACAAAAATATTTTTGGTCGATGTAGGATTGCAAAAAACCAAGGATGATCCTACATCAAACATTCAGGGTTATTTGAAAAGTGAGTTGTTGATGGTTTTTTCTGCACAACAACAACTTAGACAGAATATGATATTCTATCTCTGAAAGGTAAATCTCTATCGAAGCCTCAAGAGATAACCCCAAGGTCTCTAATGTTAGGTGTTAACAATGCATAAACAACTCAGTGATAAATGTGAAAATGCTAGTAATCACAAAGGGACCTTACTACAAGCAAATACTGAATTCAAATTTATCAGATCTAGCAATATGGTGATACTTCAAATCCTGAATCTAACCCAAATGACAAAAGAAATAGAAAAAGAGCAAGGGTTTTAGAGAGATTTCTAAGATTAATTCTAATCCTAAATTGACAATGCAAATGATGAAATACTTGAAATGGACCAATCCCTCTTCTTTAGGAACTAATTCTTTGTTTGACCTGTGATGGATCCGTAATCTTACGTAAAATAGTGTGGGATCTAAGGAATTAAAGATTTTCAGATTATGAACATTCGCTCAAAACAAACCCTATTGCAATTGAAATGAACAAATATCCACAATTAAACTAAGCACACTGAATGTAAAAGTCTAGGCTAACTTTGCAAAGCAATTAACATTCAACTAACTGAAAAAAGTATGGACAAGAGATTGTTGCAAACACTTCAAGCATCAAATCATAAACACCCTCAAGTCATCTAACACCAAATCTATCATGCATCAAATAAACTTAAGAAATTTCAAAAGGGAGAATCACAGGAACCATGCCAGATAAAATTCAACACAAGAAAGGCACCAAATCACAATGTCTTTACTTGCATTAAATCACCCAAAAGCAATTAACAGTCAGCTAACTGCAAAAAGTATGGACTAGAGATTGCTGCAAACACTTCAAGCATCAAATCATAAACACCCTCAAGTCATCTAACACTAAATCTATCATGCATCAAATAAACTTAAGCAATTTCAAAAGGGAGAATCACAGGAACCATGCCAGATAAAATTCAACAAAAGAAAGGCACCAAATCACAATGTCTTTACTTGCATTAAATCACCCAAAGTAGCAACAATTATAGTCTTCTGTTACAACACTTGCTTGAAAATAGACTAACTCATAACTCTAGCTCTTGCTATATTGTTTAATTCACTCAAAGTAAAACTATCTAGCCCTTACAAATAAGGTAGAATGCCATATTTATAGAAACCCCCAAGATATGTCAGCCCAATTAGGTTTACAATAATAAACGGCCACAAAACAAGTCAGCCAAGAGGAATTCAAAATGGAATAAAGTGTGCATTAAATGTATGTACTCCATCCAGGTCAGCTTGGGATCTCCAACATAGCTCGGTCCAATGCATGTAAAGGAAGAAAAATAATGGGGAAGCATAAATTCCAATGAGGCATTGTATTAACTGCCTTCCCCTTTGTCCTTATCTCACTCCATCCTATCCTGCACCATCAAAAATATCTTCTCCAAGTCAGCTATAGGTGGCATAGCTAAAAATTTAATTCTCCTTTCAATGGACCTAATGTCTTCTTTTGTCTATTCTACAACCTTGTCCTAATCCACCTTACTAGTTTGATATTTATCCATTATTGCAATGTAGGTAGCTGCATCATCTAACTAATTTTCAATAATTGGGTCTTCATTAATTGGAGAATATATATCACGCTACCATTTTCTCAATTGTTCCAAGATTAGATGCTTTGGTGCAAACCTTTTTCTCCTAGTCATAACTTCAAAGAAGGAAATGCATTTTTTATAGATCTCAGTCAGAGAGTCCTCAATTTATTTCCTCTGCTTACGTACCTTATTTAAAACCATTTTCATTATTTGCAAAACTTCAAACCATTCCTAGGGTTCTACAACTTTGGGAGAAGGAAGAATTCCATCTTTTACCAGTTTATCTTCAGTGTATTCCATGATGGTTTTAGTCTTTTGCAACAAGAGATCCACATCCTCCTTATCCTGGGCTAGTACATTCTTTAACCAATCGATTGACCTCATAGCATCCCAACCGGTTGAAAGGATTTCCTTGATAGCACTATCTCCCTTAGCCCGCACTCCTTGCAACCAGCTCGTTGTGGCATGTGTAGTGGTTTTCATCTTCTCCAACTCTGTTATTGTTTCTTGTGGCAGAAAACTTGTGGCAGATAATGAGGAACTAATGGATTGCAAGGGTTTCATTAAGTCTTTCAAATACCTTTTAAGTTTATCATTCTCCTTCTTTAATTCTTGCTTGTTCTGCACCTCTTTCCTTAATCTATCCAAGATTACAACACTAGAGCCTTCATATTCTTAAATTTCCTGTTCCATGGAAGTAGGCCCTAAGTTGATAGTTTGTACACTATAATCACTACCAGTCACATCATCCCTATTCTTATTAGGAGTAGGAGTAGCAATGTGAACCGCCCTATTATTTTCTCTATCTCTTTCAATCTTTGAAATAACCCTGGCCTTCTTCTTTGTCTTACCTTTCCCAATCTGGGCTAGTAAGTCATCCCAATTAGGGAGAGTATCATCCATCACAACCTTCTTACTCTTCAACTCTCTATCCAACCAAGCAGGCACAGTAGATCCTGATGGAAAATTACTCTGTTCAACTTTATCCTATTGATCCCCAGAGAGATCCTTATTCCGATTTTATTTTTCAAGAATTTCCTCGATCTTATCCTCACTTCTCTTATCATGATCCTCTTCTTTATGCATTGGCGAAGGAGTCTTAATTGGAATTTCCTCTTCATTTATTGTAGGTGAATCCTCATAAGTTACCAGAGGGGATTGCAATATCTTGTCTATTTTTGCCTATGCACTGTAAAGTTCACCCTCTTGGAATTCTTCTTCTTCTTGATCTTGGTGACTTTTTGCCTCTTTAGATTCACCTGGTTCAATATGGGTCTCATGAGAAGGAGGAGCATTATCATGTTGTTCTATAGCAGAGGTAGCTAAAGGAACATCATTCTTTGGCACACTATCTTTGGGAGAAGGAGTTCTTGATCTCCATCTGTACACCTGCGTTTTATCTCCTGAACCTTCTACATTCACTGTTGGTGGGCTAGCTTCATCCTCTGCCTTGGAAGACTCCTTTTTATTTTGGGACAACCTCACTATTCTTCTTCTCTTAAGTGCAGGGGCATCACCTTCACCTCCCTTTTTCTCTAGCTCCTCCTCTACTGATTTCTTTTCCCTTATAGCATGTTTCCTCTTCTTGGAAATAGGCCTCCTTTGCTTCTCTCCTTCCTCTACTTGAGCATCCTTAATCTTTATCTTGAAGGGAGAGCCCACCTTAGTCTTACCCTTAGGATCCTAGTCAACTGATTCCTTAGAAGTAGAATGAGACTCCAAGTCTCCCATCAAATCATAGGTGCATTCTACACCCTCACTCTCGAATTCCCAAATCTTGTGCTTAAGCCATAATTTTGTGTATTTAATCAATGGAGTCATGATTTGTTCTAACTCTATTTTTTCTTCCTCTAGTCAGTCTATTTCTCCAATTGTTTTATCTTTCATAGCCTCATAGTCATGGCCCTGAATTAAATATCCATCATCATCTATTTGATCTAGGATGACTTTAACATTGTACAATCTAATCAAGTTGACTGGTATCCTAGAGAATTTCTTCTTTCAAATCTTAAACTCATCTTTACAATTAGCCCAGTAATCCTTTAGGTCATCCTTGTGA
>VDFB02047880.1:0-46578 GCA_007258455.2 Sequoia sempervirens | reverse complement strand
CTAAATATATACAACAATAATAGGGAATATCAAAAGTCATATTTTAGAGATTTGATGGGGAAGAATATTTTTGGTATAATTTGGTGGGCTACCAACTCAAGTAAACATTCTTGGGTTGAGATTGACTTGAAGACTTTGCTGGTGAGAGGACCCACTCTTTTTAGTCTTTTAGTGGTCTATCCACTGAGGATTTAATCATTACATAGGGTGATAAATTTGTTGTTACAGTTTTAGCTTTTTCTACTAATCCATGTTTCTAGTGGGATGTTACAAGTCTTATTCCATTTTGGTGCAATTAGCTAGCTCAAGCAAGGGCTTCGACAAATGTGTTTCTTCTCTCCTAGGCATAAATTTGTTAGGAAAAGACAGGTCTTTATGGGGAGAGTCCAATCTTGTTTCAACATAAAATATGTTTTCTAATCATGGATCATCATGATTACCATAATGATTCTTCATTTTGGTGCATAAGTGGTTGTGCACCTATTTTTTTTTTTAAAGACTATTACATGTTCCTCTAACTCCTCCACATAAAAGTTTGCTGATTTAGTAAGCCATATATGCATATAGAGAGAGATATGAAGATAAAGAGAGATATAGAAAGTGATATAGAGAGAGGGAGAGCCATAGGGATAAAGATATGGAGAAATAATGAGATAGAGACATAGGGAGAGATGGAAGAAGAAATATAAAGAGATAGAGATAGGAAATAAAAGATATATAGATATATCTAGGTCTATGAAGAGGGAGAGGGAGAGATATGGATAGAGATAGATAGATAGAGAGAGGGAGACATGTCTAGAGATAAAGGGGGAGAGAGGAAGATAAAGGTAAAGATGAAGATAGATCAAGAGAGGAAGAGGGAGACAAGTAGATAGAGAGCTAGACCTAGAGGGAGAGATAAAGATAGAGAGAGAAAGGGAGAGATAAATATAGAGAGAGATAGGGAGATATTGATGAAGAGATAGAAATATATAAAGGAAGAAGAAGAGGGAGATAAAGATGAAGAGACAAAGATATATAAAGGAAGAGGGAGAGGGAGATAGAGATATAGAGGAAGAGGAGGGAAGGAGAGAAATATAGATGGTAAAATATAGTGATAAGAGATAAAGATATAAGAGATATAGAGAGATGGGGAGAGGAGATAGAGATTGAGAGAATGATAAAAGAGATGTAGCAGAAAATAGAGATGGAGAGAGGGAGAGACAAATAGGGTGATAGGAGGAGAGAGAAAGAGGAGATATATATATATGGAAGAAGAGAGACAAAGATATAAGAGAAAGGAGGTGAGATAGAGAGATAGAGACAAGTAATAGATGGAGGGAGAGAGAGAGATAGAGAAAGGGAGGAGAGATTGAGAGATAGAGATAGAGATAGGGAGGGAGAAACAAAGATTGTGTGTGTGAGAGTAAGAGAGATATAGAGATAAAGATAGGGATGGAGAAATATGGAGTGTGTGTGTGTGTGTGATGAGATAGAGGGGGGATATATATATATATATATAAGAGATGGAGAGAGAGAGAGGGGGGATAAAGTAGAGAGATGTATATAGAGATAGTGATAGTGAGAGAGGGAGAGTGAGGGATAGAAAGAGGGAGAGATAAATAGATAGATATAGTGGGAAAGATAGAGGGGTAAGAGAGAGATTTAAGAGAGGTAAGGAGTTAGATATGGGGGAGTGACATAGAGAGGAATATAAAGATAGAGATATGAAGATGGAGATGGATTCGATCTTTCACATATTTTGTATACATATTTTCAAGTGAACGTGGCTTCTAGGGGCACTATAATATGTTCCAACAAAGTTATAAATGGAGAAGTGATAGCTCCAAATGAACTATGCATCCACTTGCATGGATCCAAACATGACCAAAATAAAATAAAAAATGAATCAAGAAGATAATCAAGCTCAATTATAAATAGGCTCATGTTATGTTTGTAATAGAGAGAGAGAGAGAGAGAGAGAGAGAGATGGAGAGAGAACATTTATATTAGGAGTAAAATTATCCTCAGAGCCCATTGTGCATTAACATGAATAGATTGTTGAACATAGGGATTTATTGCATAATGAAGTGGCATTCAATGATATTTGAAAGGCCAATAAACCTCATTTGTATGTAATCATATTTTTCTTTTTTGTCATAAAGAGACCCTTTGAAAAGGTATCTCGACTCCACTTTTATATGGTAGGGAGTTGGAGCTACTTTTTAAGTGGGCCCAGTCTATCTCTTAGACACCTGAATAATTTATGTCTATCTTTTAGAGAATTAGTTGTATTTGAATAGTGAGAATAATGATTTGTTTTATATTATATCATTTATCAAAGTTTAACTTTTTGGTATAATTGATCTTTATTCGACCCTTGAATAATTTTGATGGGTTGGATCATTTACTTGTGATAGTTTAACCAAATGATAATTTCTAATTTAGATATACACTCCCTCATAATATTATAATCTAACATACAAGAAATACTAATTTTTATATATAGAATAAATAATATTTATCTATATACCATTATTTTTACTTTGATTAAGTATATCAATTATTTTAATTTAGTTAAAATATTAATTTTAGAAAATAAGAACATTAAAAAATTAAATAATTAAAATCACACTACAAACTAGAGTGTTTCAAATGTTTTGTAATGAAGGTAAAATTATGATTTATACTATAAGTTAGATGTCCATCCTTTGTTTCCTTAAAAATAATTATAATTTAAAAGGAATGCAAGAGGATGTAGATATTTGATGTTTAATTTTTTAAATAGTGATTTAATCGCATCAACATCTTAGTGAAGTCATCAATTATATCTTGATCCTTTAGATGTTCTTGCAGTGATTTCATGAATTTTTTCTTTATATTAAAATGTATGCATTAGAAATAAAATAAATAAATTTAACAATATAAATATATTGAACCATTTATAATTAATCTAGATAGAAAGGATACTATATTTATTAGTAATTAAAAATATAAAATTATTAAAAAAAAAATCTTAAAAATTTAAACTTATCTCCATATTATTTCTTATACTGTGCATGTTCATGGAATTCCATGTATTTTCTTTCTACTAAATTTATACATTAGCAATAGAAATAATTTTTTTAGCAATAATTTCAACAATTTGTAATCAATCTAAATAGAAAGTAGATATAATAGCCATAATATATTTATTAATAATTTAAAATATATGATTACACTAATTTTAGAGGGAGAAAATTCTTTAAAAATGAATAATTAAAACAATACTAATGATTTGTAATGAAAGCAAACTATGATTTATACAATAAACTATATGTTTATCCTTTGCTTCATTAAGAAAATATAAATTAAAAAAATAGGAGAATATGTAGAGATTTGATTTCTAAAGAAAAAAGTGTTTTTTTTTATAATAACTATTTTTTCTATGGTCATATCTTTCACAATTGCTTTGCGTCATTCTAACACATTTTGAACCATTGATAACAGAAGTCAACCTCTCTCTAATTTATTATAAAATAATATAATTTAGATTTGACTCTTAAAAAAATAAGTTTTTTATTGATAATAGCTATTTTTCTATGGTTAGATCTTTCTCAATGGTCTTGCATCATTCTAACACATTGTGAACCGTTGTTAATAGAAGTCAGTCGATTGGATTCATATAAGGAGACCTTCAACGTAATTAAAAATAATCTTCTAACATAATATACAAAAAATATATTAAATTATTAACAAAATATACTAATTTTAGTCAATAGTGACATGGTGTGATGGTTAAGTTGTTGTGTTGCTATTCTTACTATTAAGGTTCAGACCCCATTGAGGTGTAATTGCTGAGAATTTATATTGAGGATGAAGTCCCTCGTTTGTGACCTCACTAGGTCATAGCTTCGAGTCAAAAGTGTTTATACCCATCTTTAAAAATATATATACTAATTTAAAAAAAATAAAATATGATATTATAATATGATAATTTACTATATAATTTATTATCAAACAAATATTAAATTATATATTGAAATCATATAATCTAAATATTATAGTATTTAAATGGTATATATTATATAATAACATTATAATGTAATATATGATATAAAAATATAATATATATTATAATCAAACATAATCTAATATTTAATTTAATATATGATGCTTCAAGTTTAAATTATGAGTAAATTATAGAAAAATTGTAAAAAGATACAATATAGTATTCTAATTTATAATATTAATATATATCATTTTATAATATTTGTTATAAAAATACATATTAATTTTAAGGAATATATTATTACTTGTTTAAATATTAATTAGTATAAGAGTATTATTATTAGTACTAATAAATATTAGTACTTATTAATAGTACTAATAATAGATTGTCTAAAATATATTAATATAGTAATAAAATTATAATAAGAAGTAATAACTTTTTTATCTTTATAATATTTTTAAAATTATATTGAAGATGTATTTCTAAAGTATATGGTATTATTTAAATTATATATTATTAGTAAACTAATATAATATAATATTCTAGTTTACAAATACATAATATTATCTTAATATTAATATATAATAATATACTTCTTAAACAATATCATTTTAGTACTACTAATAATATATTTATACTAATTATTAGTTAAACAAGTACATAAATTGTAAATAAAAATTTAAAAATTTAAAAATAATAATCATGATAGTTTCATCTTGTAAGAATTTGTTGACCTCAAACTATTATTTACCCTATCTTTAAATATTTGTCATGGCTATGGTGGGATGAACTATAGCTGGCTAGAGAATGAAGGGAACATTGGAGGATGCACAAATGAAGGAGGAGACTTGTGCAAGGGTGGCAACGATTGGTGCATGGAGGAGTGGGTGAATGATGGATGGTGTGCGCTATTGTGGGGTCATGGAGCTAGAGGGAACAATGGAGAGGTGGAGCTGGTGGGGGTGTTCAAATGGTGGATTGGTGCTAGGTCATGCAAGGAGCTTGATAGGAATGTAGATAGGCGAAGTAGACAAAGGAAGGATGTCGGGTCCTGTAGGGAGCTTGGCAGAAATGTAGGTAGGTGCAACAGACAAAGGAATGATGCTGGGTCTTGCAGGGAGCTTGGTGATAATGCAGGGAATCGTAGGAATATGAATGGTGTGGATGAGGTCCCTTGAATGTGGCCTCATTGGTTCATAGCTCCAGTCAAAAGCAATCCGGGTGCTACCCCTTAGCAGCAATTTACCGAAAAAAAAAATCTATAAGAGAAATAAATTTATTATTTAATTTATATAGTTTTATTTTATTAGTAAATTAGAGAAGATATTTTTTTGACATTAGTTTACAAATAAATTCTATAATGGTAAAGAATTGAAAAAGAAAATACTATCTTAATATTATTCATTTACATTTTGTTTTGTTTTGTTTTTTAAATTTTGAGAAGGAAAAAAGATTTATTAGAAAATAAAAAGAATTAATTTTATTCATTCATTCTTCTTCTTTAAATTGTCGATTTTGATGATGAAATTGAGACAATAAAAGAACAATTTTGAAATTTGAAGATTTTGAAGCGTTCTTCGAGGGAGAATTGAAAAATTGGAGAATTTTCATGGTTAGAGAATTGTTTTAATTCATCTCAATTTATTTTTCAAATTGCTACAAGGTTGAGGTAGGGTTTTTTTCATGAAATGCTTTTAAAAAATGCACATATTTTAAATTAATAATGAACATAGGTTGTCTATGAAATAGGTTGTGTTAATTAATTTCTTGTGCAAGAAGAAAACTATGAACATATTAAATGGTGATTTAGGTATTTCTTATTTTGACATGCAGTTTGAAACTATTTAATAAATATTTTCACTAAAATTTATTTTAATTTATTATATTTTTATTTTATGATTAAAACATGTTGGATAACTTTAATAAAATTTGCTTTAATTGATCTGAGAAAAAACAATCTATTCTAATAATTATCTTTATTTTTATGAATTGGATTTTTCTACAAATTTGAGGTTGTTACTATAACATGCCAACCATTCATTGAAGTAAATCTTTCCTAAGTTTTCATTGTACAAGTAAATAAACTATGTAACAAGCCATTGCAATAAAAATTTCTTTACTTTATTGAGAATAAATGAACAAAGATGCTATAATAATATACAATAAGGATTCCATTTCAATACAATAATTTCACAAGTTACAATAATCCATGAATGTACACAGTTACATACATAGCTCAATTAAGCTTTGAAACAAATAGTTATAGATGGTCCAGGATCCTCCTTTAAAATATTTGGTCTTCTATCACCTAGTGAAAAGGAGAAGTATCACTCAAGTGCTTTTCCACCAACCAGAAACTCATATGTGGTCCCCCACACATCTATCATTTGATAGATAGCCCTACTCTTCGATGAAGAGATTGGTTGAGTAACTAGGTAATGAAAACCAACTAAGCTTAGTGTTGTGTCCTACATGATTAGAACTTTTAAACCCACAATCTAGGACTAGCATGCAATAATTGGATCACAGTAAATTGGCAGTAGAGCCAGAGGAAATCACAATACTTTGGCCAAAGTGTTCTCACTTAGTACTTCGAGTAAAGGTCATTCTTTTTACTTACACTACTCAATCTCGATTTGAATTAAGGCCACTATAATCTATGGATAGGTATTTCCTCCAATGAGTAATCTTTAACCCCAGAGATAGCCTATCACCATTCCTACAAACTTAGGATATATCTACATAACAAAGTAAATGTACAAGCTCCCTCCCTTAATGGATAAGCAATCCTAGGAGTAATCCACTAGCTATCTTAGTTAAATGAATAAACTAGCTATGAGTAACCCATAAGCTAGCTTTGTTAAATCATATTTAGTATGTTAATACTTATGAAAAACAAAATCCTCCTATTATGGAGTATCTACGAGCATATCACAAAACAGTACAATAGCTTCTAATTCCTTTTCAAAGAAATACTATTTTCCCTAAGTGCAAGTATTCATAATAGACAATTTAAAGCAATCATGAAACAATCTTTCAAAAGCTAAGACAATAAAAGATGATTATCCTCATTCCTATTTCCGCTTATCCAATCGATTAATTGCAATTCATTTTTCCCAAAACAACAACTAGCTTGGCTTTGTCCTCTCAAGCGATGCCACAATAATCTTCTCTCTCAAGTTAATAGTATACTTCACTCAATATGTTAATACTCTCACAAATACTCAAAGCTCTCTCTCAAAATATAACAAAGTAATGCAGAGAAAAAGTGTATACAATGCTAAGCTCAATGTGTCCCAAATGAGGATTCAACTCCTCTATTTATACAATAGAAAAGAGATAGTTTCTCATCCCACAGAAAAGGCACGAGAATTGACAATAGGCTCCATGCATATCAACTCATTCAACTTAGCTAAAAGGTGGCACACAAATAAGAGTATACTCAACAAAATATAGCTACAAGTTGACCTCACTTGTTGACAATACCATATGACCATTTCAATTCAACACATGATAGAATAGTGATATTCAAATTTCCTTCAAAATGATTATCTACAGCAATCAAGATTCATAAGGTGGCGCCAAAGCCAGCTGAAACCTCCTACAGTTGGTGATGCTTTATACTTTTTTGAATCAGTCAAATATCAAAAGTGCGACACTTAGCATTATGTTGACTTAGTCTTTGATGAGTGAATTCATCTCATAAATCAGTTGACTAGTTCATTGACTTGTAATATAACTTTCCATGCATTTAACTATTATTGATATTTACTCAATGACAAGGCATTTAACAGTTTACTAAGTCAAAGATATCTCCACACAAGGCGTCAAATAAGTCTCATTCCTCATATCGACTTAATGGTTGCGAGTTGCTTTGCAGATTACTCGTTTATTATGCATGGACAACATGTATATCATTCGACCTTTAAATACAACCAACATAAATCATATATTCGGCCTACGATTGAGTAAGTAAATCGACCACTAAGCATTGTTAATGATAATCGACTTGATAGCATAAAGTCATATTCAAATATATAACATATACTTACATATACATATATATATGTATTTCAATTCACACACACCCACACATGTATATGTATATATATGTTAATTTATATATTCATATATATCGTATGCCAACTAATATGTATATATTCAATATACAAATGAATACAAGCAAGATAGAAAACACATAGTAATAACAATATATCAATTGTGTATATATATATATATATTCATATATATTCCTCTATGTACATGTATACGTATGTATACTATATATACACACACACACACATTCGATTCACACTATAGCCATACACAATTACTATTGCATTGATAAGAACCTATGTGTGATATATCTATACATATACATGTCATTAGATCCATTTGATAGTTCCATGCGCATAAGAAACCCGTGCATAAGTGTGCAAAGATATGTCTAACTATGTACACTCATGTACATGTTCCTTCATGTCTATGGTCTACCATCAACATGCATGTGTGTACATATACATATTTCACGTATATTCTACTCACCATTACAAACATAGTAACAAGGAAAGAACTCACAAGCTCAAATAGATAAACATCACCCAATAATGCACTCAATCATAAACAAGACTCTTACTAATGGAAACACATCAACTAAGAATGACTTACCAACTTTCCACATAAATAACTTGACTCAACCATACTACTGAGTGTGTGAAAGCTTAGATAGGTTACGTTGTTGGTTACCTGACCAAGATCTTCTCTTGAATGATACTTCCCCTCCGCCTAAAGGAATTGAACATATACCTGCATCCACGAACATATGCCCAAGGTAGTTAGGTGTTAAAAAAAAATGCATTACACATAATACATCTCTAAAGTTAGAATATCAATTCAATAACCATCCATTTCACATATATGAATTTCATCACATATCACTAAATGAGATAAGATTCCTTCATAATTCATTTGATAACAAAGTGCAAGCACAATTTATTCATCTTCAAAATTCACATTACATTCACATTTACCCTACATAGTAATAGTAATTACACAATTGGGGTGTAACATACTCCCCCCTTGTGAATTGTCGTCCTCGATGATTTTATGTAGCAACATAATAATAAAAAAAAAATAAACAACATATTATTTTTAAGCATTCTCAAAAGCATCTAAAATGTGAGGAAACTTTCGCTGATTCTCAACATAGTCCTCCCAAGTGGCTGAGTCTTCTGCATATTGGTCCCAGTGGACTTTGCACTACAAAACCTCCCTGTTATGCAAGTGAAGCTTATGTGTTATGAGCACCTTGATAGGCTCGAGTGTTATGACTCTGGAGTCTTGTACCTATAAAGCAGTCCAATCAATCACATGATTATCACCTGGTATATACTTTTTGAGGTAGGACACATGGAAGACATTATGCATTCTGGCAAGAGCTGGTGGCAATGCAATTTCGATAAGCTACCAGATTCACTTCCTCTAGAATCTAAAAAGTTCCTACATAGTGTGGGCTAACTTGGAAGACTTCCCAAATTTAATGGAGCTCTTGTGAGGTTTCACTCTCAATAGCACTTTGTCACCCATGGGAAAATTTTGGGGCACTCTCTTAGCATCAGCATAGATTTTCTATCGGTCATTAGCTTCATCCAACCTTTGCTTAAAAAATTTCATTTGCTATTCCATTTTCACCAACATCTCTTGCCCAAGACTCACTCTGTCCTCAAGTCTATCCCAACTTATAGGAGTTCAACACTTTCGACCATATAATGCTTCAAAAGGAGCCATCTTTATCGTGGATGGTAAGAATTGTTGTAAGTAAATTCTACCAAGGTAAGTAGTCTTCCCACTTGTATTGTTGATCCATGCAATACATTCTAAGTAGGTCTTCTAATACTTGATTCACCCTTTCAATTTTTCCATTTGTCTCTAGATGATATACTGAGCTAATATTCAATTGAGTCCCTAGTGTAGAAAACAAGGTTTACCAAAACCTAGAAGTGACTCGTGCATCCCTATCTCTTCTCAGGAATCTCATGAAACATATACACTTCTTGCACAAATTTTCATGCCATTATAGGTGCTCCATCAATTTCTTACTATGACAGGTGCTCCATCAGTTAGATTCCTAGGTATGAAATGTGCTACTTTGGTAAGCTTATCTACAACCACAAGAATGGCATTGTGCTTATTTCTTGACATAGGAAATCCTTGCACAAAGTACATAATTATGACTTCCCACTTCCTCTCTGGTATATCATGGGGGTATAACAAGCCTACAGGATGATGGTGCTCTGCTTTCATCCTTTGAAACTCAAGATACCTAGCCACAAATCTAGCAACATCTCCTTTCATCCCCTTCCAAAAATATAATGGCTTCACATATGCCATCATTTTTTTCACTCCAGGGTGTCCAGAGGATGGTGCTTCATGTACTTATTTCCATACCATATTTCTTAACTCTTCTATGTTAGGTACATACATTCTCCCTTTATATCTAAGTAAACCATTAGGTTCAAAATGAAACCCTTCATACCTAGAATCTTGTGGATTGCTTGTGAGTGCTTGCTTGACTTGCAAGTAATACTCATCCTCTTTAAACTTCTGCAACACTTTTCCTCTGAAATCGGTTTGAATTGTCACTATTGAAGCAATATGACGTCTTCAACTCAAGGCGTTGGCATCCCAATTTTATTTCCCTTTTATATAATTGATTTGAAGTCATAATCAACTATTAACTCTAACCATCTTCTCTGTATAGCATTCAAATTAAGTTGAGTGAGTGAAAAGGTACTTTAACCCATTATGATAAGTTATCATCTCAAAGGGTTTCCCTAACAAGTAATTCCTCCACATTTGCAATGCGTGAACCACGACTGTTAATTCCAAATCATGCGATGCATAATTCTGCTCATAAAGTTTCAACTTCCTTGATTCATAAGAAATTACATGCCCATCTTGCATTAACACACTACCTAAACCCTCCCTGAATGCATCCGTGATAACAATAAAGTTACCCTCAGGATTTGGTACTTTCAAGATCGATGCAATGGTCAACTTCTATTTGAGTAGGTCAAAAACTTCTTGACACTTCTTAATCCACTCAAATTTCTTCCTTTTCTTTTGTAAAGAAGTAATTGGAAAAGCGATCTTGGAGAAGTTTGTAATAAACTTTCTATAATACCCTGCTAGACCCATGAAATTTCTTACCTTTGAAACATTCTTGGGTACTGGCCATTCAATCACCACCTTGATCTTAGCTGGATCTATTGAAATTTCATTCGTTGAAATCACATGCCCAAGATAATGTACTCTCTTTTGGAAGAAGGTACACTTACAGTGTTTTCTATACAAATTATGTTTTCTAAGTCGTTATAGAACCATTTCTAAATACCTACAATTTTCCTCCTCATTCCTAAAATAAATTAGGATGTCATCTAGAAAAACCAATACAAACTTATCTAGGAAATCCCTAAATACACTAGTCATCAGGTTCATAAATGTTGTAGGTGCATTTGTTAAACCGAAGGGTAAAACTGTGAACTCATAGTGTCCATATCTAGTTTTGAACATAGTTTTAAAGATTTCATCCTTAATCCTCAATTGGTGATATCTAGATCTTAGATCTATTTTAGAGAATACGACAACTCCCCTCATTTGATTGAAAAGATCATCAATGCGTCGCAACAGATACTTATTCTTCACCGTAGCTTTGTTAAGCATATGATAGTCGATGCACAAATGCAAAGTGTCATCCTTCTTTTTCACAAAGATAATTGGCACTTCCCAAGGTGAAACACTTGGTCTTATCAACCCTTTAGACAACAATTCATCTAATTGTGCCTTAAGCTCCATTAGATCGATGGTTATCATCCTATATGGAACCTTGGAAATAGGTACAAACCCTAGAACTATATCTGTAGAGAATTCAAATGTCCTTTTTGATGGCAACCTAGGTAACTCATTTGGAAACACATCCAAAAACTTTCTTAATATTAGATATCTCTCCATGTCCGACATTCTGGTTTCGTCCATTTCAACATCCTCCATCTCTTGGAAGTTTCGTGATTCCAAGTTATCAAGATCCTCTTCAAGTTCTTCTATGTTGACGGCAAAGAGTTTGCACCCTTTCTTCTTAGCCCTTATCAATTGCATGGCCAAGATTTGAAAAATCTTGACCTCTCTAAGTATCGCTTGAAACTTAACTTGGTTACCAAGATCATCTAGGCATTCTACTATTTTAGTATGGAAATCTACCTTAGCCCTATGTCTCCACAGCCAATTCATACCTAAGATAACGCCATATGATCCTATAGGTACAACATATAGGTTCACTTCTATAGAAAAAAAGGTAGCTCTATCCTAGCCTTAAACAAACATTGTTCCACCTTTGCTCTTGTCTAGTTTGCATATTCTACATCCCAAGACATTGCCATGTATCCAACCTTCCTAGATAATTGCTTAGCTACTCTAGGTGAAATGAAATTCTTAGTTGCACTAGTATCAATTAGAACAGAAATGGGTAAGCCAAAAAAAATACCTGGAGTTTCAATTGGAGTCACTTGATACTCCGCCTGACGATCATCCACATCTACATGTATCTTTTGTTGGAACATCGGTTGCTGGGTAGGTAGTGGATTACCATATGATCATGACCTGGAAGCTTTATTAGGACATTGCTTAGCATAGTAGTCTCCTCCACATGTAAAACATCTAGTAGTCGGTCTTCTTTTCCTTGTAGGTTTTCCAGATTTATTGGCATTTTCACCAATTTTGTTGGTATTACCACCATTGGAACCATTCCTCTTGCACTCCCTTCTAGAATCTTTTCCACAATTGTGGGATACTTTTTCCCCTTTCCTTGCTACATTTTGCACAACTTCCACCTTCTTTGGAGTTGGCTTGTCTAGAAATTCTGCAACCTTCTTACGGTCTTTGCTTTCCTGACGGGTGGAGATAGCCTTGAGCTTTTGTTCCTATTTAATTTCTTTCTCATATACATGATCCATTGTTGTTGGGCCATGCATATCCACTTCTCCTCTGATCTAATTGTTAAGTCCCATGATAAACTTTCTTATGTGGAAGCGTTCATATTTTTGATATATCAGAACATAACACATAAGTTGGGTAAAATTCTCCCAATACTCATTGATCAACATATTACCTTGTCTTAAACTCTGGAAATCCGTGAGTTTTTGGTCATAGTAGAGTTGGGGCAACCATCTCACAAAAAAATTCAACAAATTCACCCCATGTTAGCTTCCATGAGTTAATATTGAGTTCCATTTTTTTGTTCATCCACCAGTTAGAGGCTTCTCTTGCTAGCTTGTATGCACCCCAAGCAACTTTGGTGACTTTAGTGTAATTTTGAATTTCAAAATACTTTTCCATTTGGACAAGCCATACCTCAGCTTCATCTCCACTAGCGCTTCCCTTAAACTTGGGTGGGGTGATTTTCTTCATATCCCTGGAAAGTTCGGAAGCCATATGCTTCTTATTTGTTTCCTTGGATAGAGAAGGTGATTTTTCTCTTTCTCAATCATGAGTTTCATCATGCCCATGAGAAGATTTTTCTCCTTCTTGCTCATTAACAGGAACTTCCTTCTCAACCCTAGCTTTTATCCTTTCTTGCTCAAGGTGTTCCAACCTTGCGAAGATCTGGTCAAGTCTAGCTTCAACTCTTGTGGCTCCTTTCCCAACTTGTCTTTTGCCAAGATTGGTTTCTGTCCTCACGATCTTCACAAGAATGGATTTTACCTAAATGTTTATCCATGTTAGACTTAGTTATGTTATCAACTATCTTATGGAAAACATTGAAATGACACTCATACACACATAAATAATTTCACATAAGATAAAGCACACTCTTTCGATAAACACATGATTTTATTCATTTCTTAAGGATTTCAATATCCTTTTGATTACATGGAGTGACTATTCAGATAGTCAAATGGAGAGTATCCCTTGGATTCACTCTCTAACACATAACTTAATGGAGTATATCCTACAAATTGAGATTGTTGCTTATCTCTCATTTTTTCATACCTATCCCAAAATGGATATAGCCTTAGGATTTGTCATCCAATACATAGCTACGAGGTACATATCCCTTAGATTCGTTACTCAAGGAAATTACAATTACTTCCGCCATTGGAAGAACTCTAGGGTCCCTAAAGATAAATGTTGGACTGACACTTCCTTCCAAGGGCATATCCCTAGAAAGTGATAATGACTCAGACTTCTTTGGTGAGATGAACGGTAGGTAGTTGTACTCACCCTCCATCTTCATCTTTCTCTTCACATCATTGATCTGAGAGAGTGCGTGACTAAAATATTTTAGTGTCACTTAACCATATGGCATTGTCAAAATTGGTAACCTCAATTGTTCCAACGGTGGCCTCTCTTTCCTTCTTGGCCTTGAGGTAGCACTCATTTCTAATTACCAAGTTTCAAGCCATTAATCTGAGATGCACCATCCTAGCACAAGAATTTCCAACCAATAGATAACGTTGGACGGAAATAATGATGAGCTCATAGGTTCTAGAGCTAAATCTGGTAGCTCTGATACCACATGTAACATGCCAACCGTTCATTGAAGTAAATCTTTCCTAAGTTTTCACTGTGTGAGTAAATAAACTATGTAACAAGTCATTGCAATAAAAATTTTCTTTTCTTTATTGAGAATAAATGAAAAAAGATGCTATAATAATATACAATAAGGATTCCATTTCAATACAATAATTTCACAAAGTTACAATAATCCATGAATGTACACAGTTACATAGTTCAACGGAGCTTTGAAACAAACAGTTATAGATGGTCTAGGATCCTCCTTTCAAATCTTTGGTCTTCTATTGCCTACTGAGGAGGAGAAGCATCACTCAAGCACTTTTCTACCAACCACAAACTCATATGCAGTCCCTCACACATCTATCATTCGATCGATGGCCCTACCCTTTGATGAAGAGATTGGTAGAGTCACTAGGTAATAAAAACCAAATAAGCTTAGTGTTGTGTCCTACATGACTAGAATTTGTAAACCTACAATCTAGGACTAAAATGCAATAACTAAATCATAGTGAATTGATAGTGGAGCCAGAGGCAATCACAGTACTTTAGCCAAAGTGTTCTCACTTAGTACTTTGAGTGAAGGTCATTATTTTCACTTACACTACTCAAGCTCAATTTGACTTAAGGCCACTATAATCTATGCATAGGTATTTCCTCCAATAAGTAATCTTTAACCCCAAAGATAGCCTATGACCATTCCTACAAACTTAGGATATATCTACTTAACGAAGTAAATGTACAAGCTCCCTCCCTTAATGGATAAAAAATCCTAGGAGTAATCCACTAGCTATTTTAGTTAAATCAATAACCTAGCAATGATTAACCCATAAGCTACCTTTGTTAAATCATATTTAGTATGTTAATACTTATGGAAAAAAAATCCTCATTTATGGAGTATCTACATTTACATCACAAAATAGTATAATAGCTTCTAATTCCTTTTCAAAGTAATACTATTTTCCCGTAAATGTAAGTATTCATAATAGGCAATTTAAAGCAATCATAAAACAATCTTTCAAAAGCTAAGACAATAAAAAAAGATTATCCTCATTCCTTTTTTTCGCTTATCAAATCGATTAAATGCAATTCAACTTTCTCAAAACAACAACTAGCTTAGATTTTTCCTCTCAAGTGATGCCACAATAATCCTCTATCTCTCAAGTTGATAGTATACTTCACTCAATATGCTAATACTCTCACAAATACTCAAAGCTCTATCTCAAAAAATAAAAAAGTAATGCAGATAAGAAATGCAAAGCAAAAGTGTATACAATGCAAAGCTCAATGTGCTCAAAATGAGGATTCAACTCCTCTATTTATACAACAGAAAAGAGATTGCTCATCCTATAGAAAAGGCATGAGAATTGACAACATAATCCATGCATATCAACTCACTCAACTTAGCTAAAAGGTGGCACAAAAATAAGAGTATACTCAACAAAATATAGCTACAGGTCGACCTCACTTGTTGATAACAACATATGACCATTTCAATTCAACACATGATGGAATAGTGATATTCGAATTGCCTTCAAAATGATTATCTACAACAAACAAGATTCATAAGGTGGCGCCAAAGCAAGCTGAAACCTCCTATAGTTGGTGTTATTTTATACTTATTTGAATTAGTCAATATCAAAAGTGCAACACTTAGCATTATGTCAACTTAGTCTTTGATGAGTCGATTCACCTCATAAATCAGTTGACTAGTTCATTGACCTATTGTAACATAACTTTGCATGCATTTAACTGTTGTTGATATTTACTCAATGACAAGGCATTTAATATTTTACTAAGTCAAAGATATCTCCACACAAGGCATCGACTAAGTCTCATTCCTGATATCGACTTAATGGCTAAGAGTTGCTTTGTAGATTACTCCTTTATCATGTGTGGACAACATGTATATTATTCAACCTTTAAATATAGCCAACATAAATAAAATATTTGGCATATGATTTAGTAAGTAAATTAGCCACTAAGCATTGTTAATGATAATTGACTTCATAGCACAAAGTTATATTCAAATATATAACATATATTTACATATACATACATACATACATATATATATATATATATATATATATATATATATATATATATATATATATATATGTATATATATATATGTATTTCGACACACACACACATATATGTATATGTATATATATATGTTAATATATATTCATATATACCATATGCCAACTAATATGTATACATGAGCGATATACAAATGATACAAGCAAGATAGCAAACACATAGTAATAACAATATATGGATTGTGTGTGTGTGTGTGTGTGTGTGTGTGTGTGTGTGTGTGTATTCCTTGATGTGCATGTATACATATATTGATACATTCGTATGGGAAAGTCCGTTTTCTATTATATGTGTATATCGATACATATATACATATGGATATATGTATATGCTATATATATACACATTTAATTCACACTATAGCCATACACAATTACTATTGCATTGATAAGCACCTATGTGTGATATATCTATACATATACATATACATGTCGTTAGATCCATTTGATAGTTCCATGCGCATAAGCAACCTGTGCATAAGTGTGCATAGATACGTCTACCTATGTACACTCATGTACACATTCCTTCATGTGTATGGTCTATCATCGACATGCATGTGTGTACATATACATATTTCACATGTGTTCTACTCACCATTACAAACATAGTAACACGGAAAGAACTCACAAGCTCAAACAGATAAACATCACCCAATAATGCATTCAATAGTAAACAAGATACTTACTAATGCAGACACATCAACTAAGGATGACTTACCAACTTCCCACATAAATAACTTGACTCAACCATACTATTGTGTGTGAAAGCTTAGATAGGTTACATTACTGGTTACCCGACCAAGATCTTCTCTTGAGTGATACTTCCCCTATGCTTGGAGGAATTGAACATATACCTGCATCCAGTAACACATGCCCAAGGTAGTCAACTATTCAACAAAATATGCATTACACATAATACATCTCCAAAGTTAGAATATCAATTCAATAACCATCCATTTCAGATATATGCATTTCATCACATATCACTAAATGAGATAACATTCATTCATAATTCATTTGATAAAACAATGCAAGAACAATTTATTCATCTCTGGAATTCACATTTACCCTACATAGTAATAGTAGATAGTAATTACACAATTGGGGTGTAATAGTTACACAAACAAAAATATGAATTGAACTTATCTCTCAAGTATGCAAGAAGGAATTTTAATGATTCCCTATCATCCTCTTCCACTCCTAAGCCAAGATGTTATCCCCTAGAAACATTTTCCATATTGCAAGAATAAGACAAGAAAAAAAATACCTTTCCAAATACTATGGGATGACCTTATATGGACTGTGTATGTCACTCATTGAAAACATCAATACATTATTTATATATAGTCACCCTATATATATAGTGACATGACATGACATCAATACATTATATATATAGTCAAAGCAAAAGAATATTATTACATCATTTTGTCATCTAATTTAATTAAGTTTACATACCTTAGATTACAACCCGGCTTAAAAATCACACCACCACAAAAATAAACCAATCTTCATCAATTAACATGATTGAAATCTCATAATTTAATATTGTTTAATCCTAGCATCTAACTCTAACAATTTTTGTAAAATAATATTTATGTTTAATCAAAATTTTGGAAATCTAATAAACTAAATTTAAAAGACATTCCAATATTTAGGTTCAAATTTCCTTGACCTAAATGGATTTGTTGATTGGTTGGCCAATATAAGAGTTAGGATGGAGGGCCTAAGGTCTTGGATGAAGGTGGAAACTTCAACATTAGAAACTATTAATGGCATTAGGAGGAGATGCCATTATGATCTTGTGATTATGGATTCTTGTTTTAATTGGAAGTATACAATTGTCATTTGGCCCTTTCAAAATGAGTTATCAAGGTACTCTATGACACCCTTGATTTTTAACCTTAATTTCATCCAAAGGGTCATATACATTTGGTTTCATCTAAATAGCTTCTAGAGTTTTCTAAATACCAGTATTCACTTCTTTTGTTCAAGGAAATTCTTGGTTTTTGTGTCTAACTTGGAAAAAGGGCATTTTCTAGGAGAACATTATGGAAGTGAGACATTAAGGATTAAAGCCTCCTACAAGGAGGTAAAAAAGAAAACTACAGTTTAGCATGTTATGCATAATGGTGGTTTGGCTCCTTTCCTAGAGTGCATAAATGGATACAACCCCTTGTTTCCAAAGAATTTTCTAAGTCTTGGAAGGGTAGAAAATTCACCATGAGAGACCTAAGCTTCAACGTTGGCATCACTACTACTACTAGGCTACCTATTAAGGGTTTAGAGATACACAAAGCTAGCAAATCAAAAGTAAAGAATTTATTGGTGTCTTCCTCAAAGATGGGAAATTTTGGTCAAATACCAGGAAAGCTACCTACATTAGGCCTTACCACCACCCTAGGATGAGGTAAACTTCTACATGATCAATTGCTTCACTTTGGAAGGTTGTTATAATTGCATATTTTCCTATCATTTTTCTCTATTAAATCATCTCAAGCATAATTGGTAAGTTTTTCCTTCTATATTTTCATGTCATTTGAGTAATCCATTGTCAATGTTGTGCTAGAAAATATTAAACTTCATCAAGGTCTTATATTTTGCATATACATGTTCGATAGATCTTAGAATGTCTTCCCTAAGTCGAACCCTGAGGTGGCGGTGAGGAAAATGTATCTTCTAGTTCGTGGTTTCTAAGTCCCTCTAAGGGTTGTCACCATCAAAATCCTTGCTCCCAACTTCCCTACTACTAGGGCCAACCTTGGTGGGTCCCCTATCCCCATGAAAAGCCCTATTTTTGACTACCTTATTTATGGAATTGTCCCTACTATCAAACACAAATGCAAAAACAAAACCCCTAACATTAAGAGTCTCTCTAAGGTTGTTTAGGACTCCTCTCTTGATGAATCTGGCAAAGTAATTGAGCATAATATTAGTTGGTTCAGAAGTTAGACTCTAATGCTCCTAGTAGAACTATTGATCATGGCATTTACCTATGAGGTTTCTGACACCAAAATCAAAGCTCTTGAAGACAATTTTAACTTATAGCACAACATTCTCAAGTGGTTCAAAAATGAAAATGGGAGAATGAAGGAGAGAATGACTACCATCCACAAGCAGGAGAGTGGTGATGATCTTGAAGTAGATATCAGTGCTAATTTTTTCGAAGGGATTGATCTAATACTAGAAACCTCAACATCATGTTTGCAAAAATTAATGAGCTAAAATAGAAAATGAATCATATTGAGAATAAATAAGAGTCTCCAGTGATCTAACTAAGCAAGACCATAAAGACCACAATTAAGAGCTCTAGCTAAATCCTAACAATTTCCAAAAAAAAAAGATTGTTGACCTAAATAATGAACCCATTGAAAACTACCTAAATTTTCTCTATAAGGAGTGAAGTGGTTTGTGGTTTGAAGGATTTTTCTTCTATATAGTCAAGTGTTGTTCTTTTTTGTTGATCTACTATAGTAACTATTTTTATCATTGAACTACATCCTTTGTGGTATGTTTATTTGTATTTTTTATGGGACTTTCTTGTCTATGTTGCCCTGTTGCATAAAGATTTGGACCCTTTCAAAAAACTGCCTTCACCAATAATATCAAAAGAAAAAGAAAAAACTTGACCTTAATTTTTCTTTTATAATTGAACAAATCTAGTTAATATTGAATCTTTCATATAAGCAAACATATAGACTAAAGTCAACATCAACATATAATCATAGTTTATTTGAATTAAATTGATAAAGATTGAATCAAATCAAATTCACAAGTTAAATCTCCTTATTTGAATGTTAAGCCTTGCCTTCTGAACTACTTGACTTTTTGAGGTAACAAAGCAAACAATAGAGGAATTTCAAATTCATTAACCCTATTCGTCACCTTGCTAGCGCTAGAACTGCAAGCGATTTCTTAACTATGTGCATTGGACAGTGCTCAAGATCCAATCAACATTGGAGCCCACAGTCTTGAAAATCAAGCCAAAAAGAATGAAGAAAAAAGCTAGGGAATGTGGGTCTAAATCTAACAAAATCATTGGAGGGATTGCATTGAAACTGACACCATTCTTCACGCCAGAAATGCAGAATTTGTGCTTGACGAAGGTGCTCACGGGTCTTCACAACCGACTCTACACTCAACAAATAAAAACATAAATACCCTTGATGCCTCCACTTCTACAGTTCCAGAGTCAACCATGTTTCCCACGGAAGTGCAGGAAGGTAAAGTAATTTCGTTTGCCTTGATGAAATTGTCAATGTCATTTTCAAATGTAAAGGAAAAATTATTATTTTGTTCTTCTTAAGGGGCATTTTGTTTGAACAAGACTTTTTTAAATGGGCTCACAATAACTAAGAACTTGCAGGATGGACGATTGAATCCTTTAGGGGTCTAAGCAGGGGTTATGTAGTTTGTACTTTTTCAGACCTTGGACATGCTCGTATGGTCTTACAATATGGATCTTGAATTATTTGTGGCCAAACCTATCACATGCAAGCTTGGGACCTTGACTTCCACCCAAAAGGTATTACCAAATCAAGGTATCCCACGTGGGTTGAGTTTCCCTTCCTTAATCTTGCCTTTTGTCCCTTCTTACACAACATTGCAACATAATTGGCCAGGGTTATGTGGTGTAAACAACACTCGGATAAATGGGAAAGCTTATGTTCTCACCCTAGAGCATGTATTGAAATAGACCTAACAAAATATCTGCCCAACTCAATCAAACTCCTCGAACCAAGGTTTGAAATTGAACAGTGTATTGTTTATCTCAATAAACCAAATGCTTGCTTCTACTATTGTAAGGATGGCCACCTGATTCGTGACTATCCCTTTTGTAAGCCCAAAGCTATCCCACCTCGTTTTGATTTTTCCCAAGCTATCATTGCGCCTTCTGAAGTCAATTTGCAAGCCTCTACCAAGGCCTCCCTTCCTATTCCTTCCCTCTTCCCTGGGTTACCTCAAAGCCCTTCATGTTCCTAACTCCCCTTCTTCACCCCCATCACCCACCTCTCCCTCTCACTCACCCTTCATGTTTAAAAGCTCATCCTTTAAAGATGAGTTTTTGTCACCTTAGTCTAGAGCCTCTAAAAGAAAAAAAGAGACACCCCTCACAACAACCCTTTGGATGAATCTAATCCCCCACTCTAGTTGATTAATCCTATAAAGGATCAGCCCCAAATCACTTCCCACATGCCTATGGATCATGATCCCCATGTTGATCATCTCGTGAAAAATTCTATGATGGACACTCATGATGGGGCACCAGTAAATCAATTCAATGTGTTACAGTCAGCCGAGGAAGACCTCCCTAACTCCACCCAATGAAATTGAAAGTTCAATCTTGGAACGTGTAGAGTCTAACTATTCCCACACAAAAAATTCACATCAAACATAGAATCCAAGAGTAATCAGATTGATATTCTTATGCTCCGAGAAGTTAAAGTTGGTGATGTCCGTCTTGATATGACCCTAGCCTCTATTTGGCTTGAGGCTCATTTTTTGCATACCAACTATACTGATGGTGTTGGAGCGGTTTTGGGCCTTGCCCTGTGGCTTGCTAAGAATATCATGGCTGCTGGTGTTGATCCTAATAACCATTGTGTTTGGGTCACCACTCTCCTCAAGGATATGATTATAGGATTATGCTCTATTTACGCTCCTAATTCATCATCTAAAAGAACTACCCTTTGGGAATGGATATGCAATAATCTTCCTACTGTTGATTAGGTTTCGGGGGGTGATTTTAACATGGTCGAGCACCTTGTTGACCACAGTTGGTACTTGCTCATTTATCTAACTCGAAGCTTGAAGCTTGAACTCTAGCAAAAAAATCCCTCGGCATCCATGACCCTCTTCTTGGGAAAAGCACCATTCAAATGCCTCATTTGTTTACTTGGAGCAATTGTCGTGAAGGCTCCCTTATGAAGTTGAGTTAGCTAGACCAATTCTATATCTTTGCTAACTGCCCCATTCTTCCTTCTCCAAATGGTCGTCTAGTTTCTCTTGATTTGTCTGCTACCCTCTTTGTCCACCTTCCCATCCTCACCACCCTTTCCTTCTCAGACTCCATCCCCATCTATAAAGATATCCCTTTCAAGTTAAATGTTTCCCACCTTAAAAATCAAGACTGTATAGATGGCCTTTTAGCAATGTGGAAGGCAGAACCAAACCCCCAACTTGGCAATGCAATTAGTTGGTGGGAAATTGTGATTGCTAGATGTACTACCTCTCTTTGGGACTATAGTAGGACGGAAACAACTAAACAACAGACTTGAGAAATGGAACATGGATGCTCACTGTTAGCTTACAATCCTCATGATAACACCATACAACAATTTGTGGTCAATGCTAAAAATCTGCTTTGAAAAATGGCAGCCTATAGAGGTAGAGGAGCGCAAATCGGGCTAGATTACAATGGATTAAAGATGGAGATCAGGGCTCCGAATTATTCTTTCAATACCTTAAACATAAACACAAAAATGAATACATCTCAGCTATTAAATCTACTGATGGTAGCCTACAACACAACCATTATGACATTATGAAACCTTTTAATGAACATTTTAGAAGCCTTTCTACTAATGAATCCAAAGATGACATTCTCCTTCCTTTTCTTGAAGACAGTATGGTAGGCTATATTCCCAAGAACAAACCATGATTACAGTAAATTTCTTGACCATCCCCTCACCATAGAGGAAATTGATGAAGCTCTTCTTTGCATGACTTTGGATAAAAGCCTGGGCATAGATGGTCTTCCAACAAAATTTTATGGAGCCCTTTGGTCGTACATTCGAGACGACTTTTTTAATGTCTACCTTGAAGATTAGAAACTGGGTCCTAAGGTAGCATCATTAATCAAGGGTTGATTAAGCTTATCCCCAAAGAGAAGGACAAGGACATTGTTAATGGTTGGAGACATATTGCTCTCCTCAACACATCATACAAAATAATTGCTAAAGCGTTGGCTTCAAGAATCAAGCATATCACTCAAGAGATTGTATGCCCTGAGCATATTGGTTTCTTAGGTGGTAGATTTGTCTTAGATAACTTGGTCTTGGCTTGGAAGACTATGGAATGGGCTCAACAATCAGCTCAAGATGCTCTCATCATTAAACTAGACTTTGATAAAGCCTATGATCGCATTCCCTGGCCTTTTATTCTCAAAATGTTAAAAATGGTTTGGCTTTGGCTCCAAAATTTGTGCTCAAATTAATATGATGTTTATGGATGCTAATGCTAGAGTTGTTGTGAATGGTATTCTTTCTCAATTTCCCTTGCAAAAATCCATTCATCAAGGGTGCTCTCTAGCTCCTTTCTTGTATGTTCTCGCAGTTGGTGCTTTGGGGTACCTTTTCCAACATGCTCTTACCAATAGGCTTATTAGAGGAATCACGCTGCCAGGAAACTCTACAACTCTTAATTCCCATTTTGCTGATGATAGTATGATCTTCATTTAGAATTCAGCAGAGAAAGTGTCCAATATGCTTGATATTTTAAAGCTCTATTGTTAAATTTCAAGATCTAAATTGGCTATGCATAAGACTGAATTTATAATGACCGGACCCAACCCTTCACTACTACATGGATTGTTAGAGCTCTTGATGGAGATACGCCTTGGAAACATCTTGTTCGTCACCGCATCCAAACTGCTACAGTTGGGAATTCTTGGATTTCAGTCAAATGGACAGATAAACTTTTGCTTGCTCCATTCTTCAAGACTAATGGCTCCACCCCATTCAACTCCATTTGGAAGGCATTGCAAATTACTTCAAAAAAAATAGTTTGGTATGATGAGTCCTTGAGAGATGGGCTAAGTTTTGCTTCTTCCTCAATTTGATGGAATCGCTTGGTTCAACTTAACAATGCTCCTCTTGCTGCTAGCAAAGTCCTTAAAGGGAAACATCTTTTTCAAAAAAGGTATTCAAACCTTCCGTGACTTATGGGATCCGGTTAGCTTTAATTGGAAGTCATGGCAATGCCTTAAAGCTCAATTCAAGCTCTCCCCAACAGACAGACAATCAATCCTGCAAATCCAACAACTTGTTTCCCCTAAGTTTGCATGTCTACTCTCCATCCCTTGTCATGATAACTTTCTCTCTAATTGGAAATGGCCTTGTTGAAATTTTTGGGCTTTCCCTCTTAAAACCATCTATAGACAACTCTTGCCTACCATTACTCTATCCACCCGCCTTAATCTCAAATGGCACGACAGGTTTAACCATGCCAAGTAGAACAAGTTGAGTGCTTGCATTTGGACTTCTAAAGCTGATGCCCAAGCTCAATTGACTACTTGGAAAATTTTGCATGTGAAGCCTCCTATTGGTGAACACCTTTCCTTCATACCCCCCTCTTTGTTCTACCCCTTCTGTGCAAAAAAATAGACAATTAAACATGCTTTCTGGTTTTGTGTGCACACTCATTGTCTCTGGACACATCTCTTCTCCAATCTCCCCTCTCTCTGTCCGCAGGCTTGGTCTTGGAAAGCGGCCCTTCTAGGTCTCTCCTCACACCGCAATGTTGTTTCTAGGCCTGCAAACAAGTTATCTTAAAGCATTTATGGAAACTGTGTTGCTCAGCTACCTTCTCTCACTCGTTCTATACCATCCAAATGGAATGTCTGAAGATTTGTGCTGAACTCTCACCCCATCTCACTCTTTTGCATTCCTTCACCCAGAACAACCCAGATCTTAAATTCCTCCTGAGTGTACTTCAGGTGCAATTCAATTTATTTGAAGAAAAAGCTATTGGTTCTGATTGCAGAACTGCTAGACAGCCTAGTAGGTTAGGAGGTTAAGCCAGTATGATTTATGTTATGATCTGGATAAGTGTTTACTTCATGTTGCTGGGCAGATTTCCTCTATTCAGAAGACTAGTGGCTTGCTTTATTTTCTCACAGTGACTTGGTTTGGGTGGCTGGACATTTGTGATAGAGGCGATCGGCTAGTTGAATGTGGTAATGAGTAGTTTTTTCTACACGGTCCTTGTTTACCTTTGCATGCTTCACACTTGGCGCACGGAAAATTGCCAACATGCCTTTGATAGATAACCAACAGAGGAATAAGTTTCATTCACTTACTCTTCTATGTCAATCTGGTAAAGAGATGTTTGGCATTGATGGAGCGGAGATGATAAATAATGAGATTCAGGACTCTTACATATTTTGATTGGGTGTAAGGAAAATGAATTTAAGATGGCGCTGGACACAACTAAGATTGTCACACACTTGTGACAAGACGCATTAATTGTATGATAATTGTTAAGGAGACCATAATTGAGCCAAGCATAAGAGAGCTGTGGAAGTACAATGCCTTGCATATAGAAAATCATTCCAGATGGCTTAAGGATTGTGTTCGGTAGAGAACAGTCATTCGGGAGAAATGAAGAATGAAGTTAAGCATAAGAGAGCTGTGGGAGTACAATGCCTTGCATATAGAAAATCATTCCAGATGGCTTAAGGATTGTGTTCAGTAGAGAACAGTCATTCGGGAGAAATGAAGAATGAAGTTTCTGTTGAATAGGCTGAGCATAGTCGTTCTGTGATAAAGAATGACAAGATTCCTTCTCTATTTCTGCTGTTCAGAGCAGATATGTTTCTGCTGCTGTATTTGCAATACCTGGTACTTTTTTTTTTCATTTTAATAAAGTTTTAGGCTTCCCCAATAAATGAAACAAATAAAAAATAAAAAATAAAAAAAATCTCCTTATTCATATTTAATTAATCATTCCTTAGAATCAAATGAATCAGTTAAACCATAATGCCAAAAACATTATCAACATGGAATCCGTGAGTCAAAAGGTATAAAGTACATGCAAAGAGCCAATATAGCTAGAGTTTTATAACTCATTAATAATGAACAAAGTAACTAGGGTCGCAATAATGGTTGGGCCTTACACCACATATAATGTATTATATCTTAAAAGAATTAAGTATAGATAGGTGTATAGTTTATCGTACAATTGATTTTCCCTTAACCTTTGGAGTACTAGTCTTAGATGGCATTCATGTTGATTTCATGGATAAACCATGATATCTAAAAATACCAATACAAAATGGTTTAAAAAATCTCTACAGATATTATTCACAAGGTCAATAAAATAGCAATTAATAGTAAGGACATTATTTTTTGATTAAGGGTAAATAGGTTTTACAAAGATTCTATAACACAGTTACAACAAAATGCCAGCCAAAGAACAGCTAACCACCAACATAAAAGTAGTCAAGAAACCAGAGTTCAAGAACAACAAGAGACAGAACAGAGACAAAAAAAAACAAACCCAGAGGAAAGTTACAAGGCCTCAGCAGCCTGTAACTCCTCATTGTAGAGGTTTTCATTTCATGTACCTTGACGAACTTATGCAGGTCTTTCTCATCAGTTCTGGCCTTTTTTAGTTTGCTTCCTCACGTCCTAGTACCGGGGCGAGCCAGATCATCTCTTTCAGCCTGTTGAGTTGAAGAAGTGTCATCGTCAATCTTCTTTAGCCTTTCAGTTACATAGCATTGTTTTTTATAGTAGCAAGGACATTAGTTAAACCATATAGCACCAATATGAATTCATAGTGCGAATATCTTGTTCAAAGGCAGTTTTGTGAATATCATTTTCTTTAATGGGAAACTGATAGCATTCAGACCACAAATCTATACAGAAAATACTGCGACTCCTCAAATCTGGTCAAATAAGTTTTCAATTCTAATTTCTAGGTAAAGGATGCTTCTTTATCATAGCCTTGTTTGACATTTGATAATCGATGCAAAGGTGAAGAGTACTTTCTTTTCTCTTCACAAATAAGACAGATGCACCCCAAGGAGATACACTCAGTCTTATGAGCCCCTTTTCAGTCACATTCACCTTGTAGCAGACTACAAGTATGAATTCTATATTAAAGTCCACTGCCCTTTCTGCGCACATCCCAGGCAATTCATCGGGGAGTGCATCCCTAAATTCTTGCAAAATAAGGTGGATGTCCAAACTAGGTTTAGTATTCAAATATAAATTTATCACTTGAACAGAGTATAACCAACAACTTCATTTTACAATTTTTAACAATTGGAGGACTGATATAACTTGCCTTTCTTTTTGTTGTTTAAGCCCCATTTAGGATCATGAGTTGTCAATAGTCATCTCTACATTGCACTACATTTTCCTTGCAATCTGCATAGGCTTGGTAAGCCTGCAGCCAATCCTTGCCTAGAATAATGTCATAATACCCCCGAGGTACTTTAAAAATATAGTGTGTCCGGAAATGCAAGTCTGCAAAACATCTCGAGGGCCAAAATTAGAAGCATATATCATGGAGGAATCCCAGGCAAGTCATACGAAAAATCTGGAGAATCTGAATCTACAAGAACATAATGATGAGATGCAACAATTATTTCAGTACATATCATCATGTTCTACTCTAACCACTTTTCTAGAATCAGGGAGCATATAACAATCTCTTTGCAGGATGAAAAAGTTGCATCCTTCTCCCCTCCAATTCAGTGTCAAAATGGAACCAGTCGGAGAAGTTTTATTTGTCTGTCAATAATCTGTGTTTACTGGAAAAACTAGTCAGAAAGGAGAACACAAGTAAATAATAGAGTCTGAAATTTCAGAACAAAGAGCCACTAATTATACAGTTGTAGAAAGGCAAACTATGCTGAACAGTACAAATGATACAACCTTGATATATTTACATTGCTTTTCCTTGTGAACAAATAATGTATCGATGCAAAGCACGTGATTAATTCTTATTTTTAGGTTTTGCAAGTATCTATGTTCCAACTGAACGGCAACTTTCTATACCAGAGTATATAAACAAAAATGTTTTCCCTCCAATCTTATGATTTGTTTCAGGAGATGATCGGACAAAGGTTTCATCACTTGTAAATCAAACTGTCAAAGATCTTGAATAGAAATAAAATGAAACTAAACAAACTGAAAAATTTTGAGTAAAAATAAATGAGAAACACTTGACCTTTTTATTCACAGCATACTTATCCAACATAAGTTCAGTACAATTCTTCTGCTTGATGGTATCATATTAATTGAAAAACCAGAATTTAAAGGGTCTCATCAACCAAGTTTAGATAGCTTGATAGTCCATCCTCACAAATATAAACATACTTGGAACCATGAAAATTGGAAAATGTACATAGAAAGGCCAAGAGCATCTTCGTACAAATCCTTATGAAAACAAATACTGGAAAACTGAGATCACATCCAAAGGCTTCAAACTCAAAACTATTCTTCCTGAACATTTTGTCTTTCTATAACCAGAAAACTAGGTTGAATCCTAACCCCTTCTAAAAGAAGTCCGCCTTTCCAGTTTCCACCATCCCGTTCATTCATGTAGAACTTCACTTCCTTTGGACCATCCTCATTTTCTTCCACAAAAAATTCACCTGCATCAAACTCCATCCAACCCTCCCCAACATGTCTAATAGCAGTCATTTGGTATCCTTCATTATCAACAGGGTTCCCAGTGTCCTGACAAAACCGAGCAGATTGCTGTTGATATCCCCAAGAAGTTGTAACTGAAAATTTGACTGGTTTAACACCCCATCCATATGGCAATTGATGGTTCATGTGGTAAAAAATTCTAACAAGACTCCGTGGATGATTGCTAGCAGATTCATGGAGTTTCAGTTTAAATGAGACGGTATAAGCTAAACCGGGAGACAGAAGTTTGCAGTCAAATATGCCTTCCACCTCAAACCAGCATACTTCAATTAGTTCAGCTATTTCCTCAAAACTGCAGTCAAAAGTATAAACATTTTTTTAGCTTAGCTTGACCATAATTTTCATGTCCACCTTGAGAGAAAACATTGAAAGGATTCAAAAGCTATAAACTAGTTTACCTGGAGCCATCTCGAGAAATCCAATGCCAGTATTGATTATCACTTCCCCAAGTTATACCCAAATCTCTTGCAGACAACATAAAGCATAGTTTTCCAGTAGCTTTGTCTAACCAGAATTTCTGAATTGATCAAAGATTCAAAACCTATTCATTGTCAAATGAAACATTCATTTAAGATTTAAAAAAATAAGATGTTCTAAATAAGAATCTCTGAAATAGTTTTCCTATGGCTTATAGATAGAACTTCCAAATTAATTACACCATAGGTCATTGCCAAATTGAAACATTTCTTTTAGAATTATAAAATAAGATGTTTTGAATGAGAATCTTTGAATTAGCCAACCATAAAATGCGGGAAAGGTAAGCAAAAACCCTAGGGAATTGCAGTCAAAGCTCCCAAAATAATATTTTAACAAACGTTGTGTTTGGGATCATGTAGTATTGTCATTGAGCAAATCCATGCAATGCAAACTGAATTAGCGGCTAAACTTAGAGTCGTGGGATCTAAAACTGCTGAAGTTGACAAGTTTATTCTAGAATTCTTTGCTGGCACACCATTTCAGTGTCAAATATCAGCTAACAATATTTGAATTGCAGCACTCCTAGACAAATTCCCTTACATCCTTCCAGTTGCAACAAACCTTAACTGATTTATTAAGGCTAAAATACATGGTCAACTAACAACCTATTATTATAGTCTTAGCTATTGCATGAAAGCCCTAGTAACGAGACTCGCTTGGACTCACCTAGACTTGGCGAGTCCCGAGTCAAGTCACCCCAGCCGAGTCTAGGGGGCTCGGACTTGGACTCAACCGAGTCTGAGCGAGTCTGCAAAATGATGTATGCCATGATGGTTTGTATGGTTGTGGAGGTCTTAATTTGGGCTTGGTGGTGCTGCCCCTCAACTTCGCTCGGGACGTTGCCTCCAGACCCCCATAAGGCATTGCCCCTTGACCCCACTGGCAGTGTTGCCCCAAACCCCCACGAGCGGTGATGCTCCTCGAGGGGTGTTGCCCCTCGACCCCACCGGGGGCACCACCCCTAGACCCCATTGGGGCAATTGCCCTCAAACTTGAGATTATGGCTGCTACATCATCCAAGACCTATCTTAAACACATTCGTAGGAAGGATGCAAGCTCCTATGAGCCATAGACTTCTAGTTATTGTTTTGATATTTCATAGTTGTTTGGAACATTTGACGTCATGGATTTCATATTCCATGAGCTTTGTATATATTTGAGTTTTTGACTATATATCTAACTGTTTTATTTCCTTTTGCAGCTCAACTACAATTTGCATTTATACTTATGTGATTGATGTATACTTGTGTATGTGATCAAATTAGCTTCTATTTGATGATGTTATTGTGTCTTTAAGGATTATTTAATAAAGGGTGCATGAAACAAGTTTTAAATCCTTAAAAATCTCTAAACTTCTTGGGTTTTTCACTTTGCTGTGTTTGTGCCGAGTTTGGTCACCGTGTCCCGAGTCCCTAGTCGAGTCACCCTTGTCGAGTCCGTGCCAAGTCTGTGTATCGTTACTATGCATGAAACACTTTGCTTGGGAATCAAGCAACAAGGCAAAAACTCTAAGCAGCTTATGGGAGGATAATAAGTAGGTGAGCATGTGGTATGATTGATAGAATGTGCAAAACCTTTTGAAAAGTTGCTTTCAGCCAATGTTACTCGGTTCTCCCAGAACCCCTCATACCCATATGGGTCCAGTCCAGGGCCAAGACAAATTTGGGTCTTTTATAGGACTCATAAGAAAGCTAGGGTGCCCAGGGGAACCCTAGGCAAACCCGGGTTGAACCTAGGGGTCTAAGGGCTGCCCAAAAGAGAAAACAAAAAAATCATTTTTATAATAAAAAAGGTGCCAAATACCTAATTTTGACCTTACATGTAAAACTGTGAAAATGGCATCCTGAAATATTCCGAACCAAATTTTTTTAATTTTTGAATGCAAATACAAACAACATGCACCCGTTAAGGTTAGATGAAAACCCAAATGATGCGGAATGAACTCTAACCAAGAATGTACACCAGGATCCCGAGTTGGGCAAGGTGTGAGCATATGGTCAGAGGATCTTATGCATTGCTGAACAAGCAACTCTAACTAAAAATGTGTCCAAGGTGGACGATCATATGGTTCGAGGATCCCTATCACTAATACTGCTGAAAGTAAACCTCGACGCCAAGCATGTGCTTTCCAACCCAGAATGGTAATGGAGCTACCATATGGCGGAGATGCTACAACTACAATGCAATACAAATGAAAATAGGCGGCAAGCCAGCCTCTTCCACTTATTCAATGGGCATTACAAAACATGAAGAACAAGATTAGAAGAAATGCTGACAGTACTACTGTTTAGCTTACAAGATGATGTAGATTGCCGACAAGAACAAGGATCAAAATGCTCATCAATGGCTGCAACACTGAAGGTGACTTCCTCAAGACTTAATTTGACTTCTCAACACCAACCCTTCACCAAAATGCAATTTACCCAAGTCTGATATGACAGACCAGCAACTTGAAAGACATAACCAGCAGCATAGAACCCTACCAAAATACTCATATCTCACTCATAACTCACCCAAATCTCATGAAATAAACTGCAAAGTGATTCTAAGATGATGGCGCCCAATACTGAACCACAAAACAGACCCAAACTGATTTATATTTTTTTGCACGGAATTCAAGACAAGTACAGAAAGGTATGGCCCTCTAAGAAGGGCTATTTTCTCCCTAAAAAATCAGCGCTCAATGAAAAAATCTGAAACTTTCCAAACTTGGTCGCCCCTAGCATAGAAACTCAATGAATTAATACCCAGAACAAGAACATTTTTGTTTTTTGATTTATGAGTAAAAATAACTTCCAGCTACCCTGAAACAACAACTCCAAAATTGATATAAAAACAGAACTGAACTACAAAGCATTAACTCAAGCTACTACAATGCAAGATCTCACTACAAATCCACTCAAACTACAACTACTTCATCACTAGTTGCTATCTCTCAAGCAAGAAGCAATGCCAAGCTAGGAGGCATACATTCCTCGAAGCAGTCCCAGCACCATTCCGGCAGCATAACATTCCTGTAGACAAAAGATATCCAAGTGAGGACCCAAGGCTTCCTTTTATAATTTTGAGAAGGCCCTCCAGAAGCTTCCATAAACCCTAATTTTCAATTTTAAAATAACCCCTTTTCCCTCCAAAGATGGCGTCCCTTTTCAAGCTTTTCACTTTTGACTTTATTCATCCCTTCATAACATAGGCGTCCACCCTCAAGCATCAATTTTGACCTAATAAATATAAATTTACCTCAATGAGGCGCCCACCCTTGAGGGCCACTTTTTAAAACAACATTAAGTTATAAGCCTAGGCCAAGGGGGGAAAATATAACATTATTTGAAAAAAATGAACTTATCTCTCCAACTGCACCCCAAGGCCAAAATTGAACAATTCCAACTGAACTGGAACCAACCGGTCAACTGCCAAAAATAGAATTTACTAAAAATAGTAAATTCTAGAAAGTACTCGGAACGCAAAGCCAAACACACCACTGCAAAGCTCTCTGAAAACCCAGAAAGAATCCACAATTCAATAACCAAGACTCGAGCAACAACAACCACCAAAACAGGAAACCCTAATTTCACCTTCCGAGTAGCCTACGGCTCTCCGGAATAGGCCAACGGTCAACTGAAAAGATCATGCTCAAGAAGGGGACATTACACATCCACCATGAAGGTTTGTGTGGTTTCAAGGGCACTAATCCTTGTCCCACTAGGGGTGTTCCCCCAAACCCCAATGAGGGGTGATGCCCTTCAATCCTATTGGGGTCTCCATTCCCAAACCCCACTAGTTGCCATGCCTCAAGCTCTTGGTTCCCTTAGTTAAGTGCAGCCAATTGGGTGCAAAAGAAGCTCAAGATTGGTCTTTGTGTACTCCAACTTGCATCTCTTGACACATAAGAAACTTAATTACAATGATGGGGTGACAAGGAATTGGGATCTAACTAATGAGTGTACTGACTTAGACATGATTGTTGCACAACTTGCCAAAATCTCTTTAGATGAGGTAGCTTGTAAATATGACATGACTAGTGGAAGTGGAAGTGGAAGTGGTATTGTAACTCATTCTAGTTCAAATGAAATTGAACCAAGTGTAGACTTTGATGCTCTTCATGAGCAACAATATGAAAATTATTGAATATTGATTGTAATTTTCATTGTGTATTGACATTCGAGAAATCACCAAATTATCAATTGAGTATTTTCTTTTTGCAAATTATGAGGCATTGAAATATTTTTTTATTGACAATTATGAGTATCAATGTTTTTATAATTTATTTATATATAAAATTATAAATTGTAGACACACACCTATACCCAGGGGGTAAAAAATGTCATACCAGCATACCCAAACCTTGAACCCATACCGAGACCAGCAACTTAGTCTATGGCTCAAACCATTCAATATCACAAGGAATTTAATTTATAAAGCTGACCCACTCACTAATGAGGGAGTGAATCAGGAAGAAAAAACTAACACCAATAGAAATAAGCTCAGTCGAGCAACTAGCCAAGAACAATTATTATGTCTCCGATTTGTAGAAAATAAGGCAAAATTATGTTGGTCTTACTGTTTTTGTTCCCTAGCCACAAGGGAAGTTACAGTTTCTTCCTTTCTTCAAACTTGCCATAATGATTGATGGCTCGTTACCTTCCCAACCAACCTACAAAGCAAAAGGCTGCTTTCTTAAGGAGCATGCATGTGGATACTGTAAGATGACGATGTTGGCTAAAATGACCAGATTTGTGACATACAACGTCATGGGTGCTGATTAGTAGACTGGTTTGGCAACATTTGAGTTGAAAGAGGAAGTGTTACACACAAGCCTCTGTACAAGCATACACTCAAGCCAATAGCGTAAACTCTTTTGCAAGCCTAGGCATAAATGAGACTATTAGAATTCTACTGATCACAGAAAAGGGGTATTTTGGGTCACTGAAATCATTCAGCTCCTGGTGATCAGAGCATACCACCTGCGATTAAATTTCTACACATCCAAGATTTGAACAAGGGGATCCTAAAAAGCATGGGCTAATTGAAAACCTGAGTCTTCAGAAAATTGTCAATAAGGATTATTACAAAGAGATTAGATATTTTTAATATAATCTTTTTTCAGAAAATGGTTATTTTTCAAGGGACTATGGTTAATTGCTATGGGCTTACCAAAGGAGTCTGTTTAAGTAAGAAGGAATTTCATACATTTTCAACGATTATTTTTTGTAGGGATACATGAATACTATATCCAACCTGAATTTATAAATAAAAATAATTGATGTAGAATTGAGTATCATACCTAAGAGTATTCCAAATTCAATTCGAAGTATGCCCTAACTCAACATATATACAAATTGAATATAACAACATCCAGGTTCGGTGTGGCATGGCTCAACATATGAAGCAAGGGTAAGTGTAAGTGTGCTGGCTGAACTTATTTCTCCATGGTGACATTAAGAAGCCAAAGAATTCTTCCCAAGGCAAAGATTAATTAATCCGAAATAAAAATAACAAAACAAACCGTCAAATGGAACCAACTTAAGTTGTAAAACTTATTGCTATGGTGCTTTCATAATTGAGACCGCTTCAAATCTCACGGACACATTATAATGTTGAAAATTGGGTAAAATTTTCGAATCCATTCCAACTTGCTCATTTCAATGGACAAACCGGTCAAGCCCAAATTATTTTACAATAAATAATTTTAAAATTTCCATGGACTACCACCTACGCCCCACGGGAAGAAATGGCAATTACTCTTCCGTGGATTACACAGAAAGGGAAGCTTACCTAGTAAAAACAATCACAAACAATATATTAAAAAAATCCCTTCATACCTTGGTTCCCCTGTCGATGGAAACTGGTTCACAGAGGCTGAAATATAATTCTTTCTTTGAATTATATTGCAGAGGGTTACAAGCTCTCGCAATGAGATCTCTGTAATGAGGTGGAAGCATTTTCTCCCATACACAATTTGAATTTCCAGCAGACTTTAATGCACGACAGAGAACTGAGAGCCTGCAGACATCTTTTGGTGTTGTCAATTCAAAAACCCTTGATAGGCAACTTTCTGGCAAATCTTCCAGAGTTAGATGGACCTCTTCACGATCGCCCCCCATCTTTCTAAAATCAGCTCAAAAAATTTGTAGTAGAATGATTATCATGCTTCTTCCCCCCTCAACCGACTTCATATTATGTCTTATGTTTGACAGTGAGTGGCTTCGTGTTTAAGTAATTATCTATATTTTCCTAACATAATGTCAGTGGCTTCCTGGTTAAGTAATTAGGGTGGTCTCACAGATGGCCTTCCAAAAAAAATTTCAGTAGATACTGTCGAGATTTTTTAGATTTTTTAGGATTATTTTAAAGTGGGTGGTCTTAAGAAATAAGAGTAAATAAATATAAAATAAAATAAAAATTAATTGAATTATTTTAAAGTGGGTGGTCTTCAAAGGAAGAGTAAATAAATATAAAATAAAATAAAAATTAATTGGATTATTTTAAAGTGGGTGGTCTTAAGAAGTAAGAGTAAATAAATATAAAATAAAATAAAAATTAATTGGTGGGAATTTAAAATTTTCATATGATGAAGAGTTGGGGCAGTTTTCAACCCTACCTCATTTGCACCTGCTTAAATTTTTGAACTAAAAATTAGGAACTGTTATTGTTGAGGAAAATATTCAAATTAATTCAATAGCATTTTTTTATTATTCATAAGACCCCGCACCTTCAAAATAGATCCTGAAGCCCCCCTTATGAGATGGCACCTTGCTGATGGGCTATATTCCAAAACAAAATTTAACAAATAATTACCTTAAATATAATATTTGAAGAGAAATGTTGAATTTCTTTTAAAAAAAAATTAATGAACTTTTCTTTATAAATTTTTTTCATGGACTTATTTTTCTCATTTAAGTTCTACCATTGTTGCATACTTTAAAGAGAAATGTTTTTGATGAATTTTTTTTAATAGTCTCTTTATTATTATTATTTTTAATTTATTTTTTATTTAAATTTCATTATCATTAGAGGAAGTGTAGTATGATTTTCATACATTTTTTTTATAAAAATTATATAAATATAAATTATTTTTTCATTTTTTTCAATTGATTTTATTTTACTTCAAATTCTTTTTAGATATGGGAATTATCCCTCGTCAAGTTTTAAATCTATTGTGGCCTCCACAATACACTTCTATTTTTTCTTAAAAGTTTAGCGACACTTATTTTGTAGTTTATACTTTCATCCTTTTTTTTTCTATTTTGTTAGTCTTGGTCATGTTTAGTGTTTTTATCTAATCATATTCAAGTAAATATTATTGTTGATTGTTTAAGGTTTTGGGGTTTAAGTATGCATCAAAGTGGTCCTAGGAGAGGTTGGAGTGTTCATAAGTGTGGTGGTGAACATAAAATTGAAGTGTGATTACTTCCCTTTGAGCCTATGGTAAAACATTATCTCTTTAAAATAAATTCAAACTTTTGTAGTGTTTTTGCAAGTAGTAATTTGTAGTTTGGTATAGAACCCCAAATAGTCATTTAGGCTCTTTGTAATAAATGCAAGATAAGCATTTTGTCCACAAATTCATGAACCCAAACTAGGTCTTGCCTAATCTTTGCTTTGAAAATGCAACTTACAAACTTAAAAATTGTAAATTGAAAAGTTTCTCCAAAGTCCAAACTTCAAGCTATTACTCAAACTTTGAACTAAAATCATAAATTGCATACCAAAGTTACAAAATGGAAAAATATTCCAAACTCCAAATCAATGGAAATTCAAACTTCATATTAGAATCTCAAACTTCAAGTCAAATGAAAATTGCAACTTGTAACTCATAATTGAACCTCAACCCTCAATTCTATACAAATTGCTTAGAATATCTTAAACCTTGAACCACTTAGAAAATGTTGTTTGTACTTATTTCAGGCTTGTAGCTTGAACAATTTCAAGAGCATTGCTTGATGTTTCAAGCTAAAGTTTTAGCTTACATGCTTGCAAAATGGTGGTAATAGTTTAAATTTATCTTATTTAATTCTTGTAACTTGAAATTTCTTCAATATTCTAATTTTTTAACCCTATAAACATGTAGGGTCCCAACAAAAAACACCTATGTATGTAACATTATAATATAGCATCCCATCCCCCATCCCATGCATTGGAAAAAACACAAGACGAAAGACATAACCGACCGAGATGGATGGACTGCAATTAAACCCTAAAATTGACAGATAGTTATAGTAGAATTTTAAAAATGAGGGAAAATTTGAATTTGGAGGTTTAAGGGAGTTGGATTTATAAATGGGTTATATAATTTGGTGGATGGCTATGATTTTATGCTTGATGATCTTGTGAACAAGCAACAATTGTTTTCGTTTATGATTTTTCAGGCCCATCTATTGCCGAGAGAAATGCTGGAAAGATCAAAATGGTTGCCGCTTCGAGTGGTGGATTTTTCAAGTCCACTAGTTTTGCAGGGAGTGATGAACGACGGTGGAGACAAGCAATTGGTGCAAACTGACTCCTGAGAATCAGGAGGTTGACCTTTAACGGATTCCTCACAAGTAGGAGGCATTTGTTTTCTCATTGGGCAAAAGATTCCTCCTTGTTGGTCATTGAATGTGTCAGGCATTTGTAATTGTTTTTTATATGTTTAGAAATAGATTTTAGTGGATATGACTGTCAGAAACTGCTGCAACGTGGTAGCTAAAAATAGAGTTAGAATGCTATTAGGAGTGGGTATCTTTGTGAGCAAACAAAATATATATGGAACTAAAGATTTGTTATGAAGAGGGGGGAAGGAATAAAGGATGGATTTTACTAGGCATCTGTATTGTGTAGAGACCTCTTGTAAGCCCTTTTATTTGTAAATATATGAATACTATGTGTTTCGTTACATGCTAGACTTCGTGGATGGGTTCTTTTCTCCTTGAGTAGCTGTAAGGTTTATTGGATGTGTTATTCTCTATTTATTTGTGGATGTTCTTTAATTTCTGTTTGTTTGTATTTTCTAAAACCTGTGAAGGATATTAGTGTTGAATCAAAGGAGTGGTGCTGCTGCATCAGTTTTGGTATTAGAGAAAATCGATCCATGAGAGAGGACATTGGCATGAAGGTTGTGTAAGGCAATGATGTAAGAGGTCTATTTTGGCTTTCATAAGTTCTGTAAATTTTTTTGTGGTTAGAAGGGGGAAGCATGGGCACTTATAGGGATAGTTGCAAATGGTTAGGAGGGCCTAGACTGTGGAAGCATTATTCAATTAGGAGGGACAGTAGTTTGTTTGAGCTTTGGCTGTGAAGTCAAATATGGAGTTAGATTATAATGTAATAAAGAGAATAATAAAGTTAGAAGGAAAAATAAGACAAAGACAAAGACAAAAACAAATTGAAGACCAACGAAAGGAGCTACAAAAATTAGAGTTTGCATTAGATGAGACATGGTGGATGGAAAATATGGAGTTGTGCCATAATGCAAGAAAGAGGATAATCAGGTTGGAAGACAAAATAAGGCAAAGGCAGAAACAAATCAAAGACCAACAAAAAGAGTTGCAAAAGTTAGAATCTGAGTTAGATGAGTTATGGTGCATGTTGGAGGAATATGAGGCATGCAATAATAAGAAGACAAAGAAGAAGAAAGTTGAAGCCAAAGTATTCAAGGATGGTGAGAAGGTCAAAAAGATGCATGGGAATAAAAATCCACGTTTTGAAGAAGAATTATTTTCTAAGAGGAAAGCCATCAAGTTTAGAATTAGCCAAGGAATAGAACTCTTGGAACAGGGAAAGCTTAAATCCTTAGATGAGTTGGCAAAATTTTTATTGGATGGAAGGCTGAATGAATGGGGAGAAGATGAAGAGGATGAACTAGCTGAAGTCGTTGAGTTATGTTACCTTGAAGAAAGGGAAAATATTGGGGAATATAATGAGAGAGACGAAGAGTTCAAAGACTATAGTGAAGAGGAATGCAATTTATCACAAGAGGCGGCCCCAAATGTTGTAGTGGTGGAAGCAGTCCATCTTAGAGAGGAAGTTGCGACAAAGAGAGAGGTCATTGGGAGCCCCATATGTGATGAAGCCTTATTGGTCTTAGAGAAATGCAACCCATGGCAAGAGGTGACCCAAAATGTTGCAGTAGTGGAAGTAGTCCACGTTGGAGAAGAAACTACAACAAAGATGGAGATCTTTTGGAGCCCCATATGTGATGACATTTTATTGGTTTTGGAAGACACAACCAACAAGGACCAACTAGAGGGATGTCTGAAGAATCCTGTGATTGATGAGAAGAGAGAAGAAGAAGATCATCTCTTTCTTGGAGGAGAAATGAGGATGATTGAGGGAGAGAGTAAAAACCTGAAGGAGAAAGCACCTATGAGAATTTTTGATTCACTTAATTTGGTTTTTGTCTTTAACAGTTTATGTGTAGGTGTGGCAGAAGGTTGGACATACCATGGAAAGAGCCATAGTGGATATTGGTGGAGGAAGACCACTCATTGGGAAAAGAGGAGGAGAACTAGAGGGCTGAGAAGGACAATTTCCGAATCAACTAGTAGTTGGAAGCATAGGAAGAAATTATGTGAAAATATGCAGAAGTACCTAACTTGGTGGAAAGGTAGGCCATGGAGTTAGCGCTTTGAACCAGGAGGTTCAAAATTTTAAAAGAAGGGGAGAATGGTGCAAATTGACTTCTAAGAATCAGGAGGTTGACCTCTAACAGATTCCTCACAAGTAGGAGGCATTTGTTTTCTCATTGGGAAAAAGATTCCTCCTTATTGGTCATTGAATGTGTCAAGCATTTGTAACTGTTTTTGATATGTTTAGAAATAGATTTTAGTGGTTTTGACTATCAGAAACTGCTGCAACAAGATAGCTAAAAATAGAGTTAGAATGTTGTTAGGAGTGGGTATCTTTGTGAGCAAACAAAATATATATGGAACTAAAGATTTGTTATGAAGAGGGGGGAAGGAATAAAGGATGGATTTTACTAGGCATCTGTATTGTGCAAAGACCTCTTGTAAGCCCTTTTATTTGTAAGTATATGAATACTATGTATTTCATTACATGCTAGACTTCGTGGATGGGTTCTTTTCTCCTTGAGTAGCTGTAAGGTTTATTGAATGTGTTATTCTCTATTTATTTGTGGATGTTCTTTAATTTTTGTTTGTTTGTATTTTCTAAAACCTGAGAAGGATATTAGTGTTGAATCAAAGGAGTGGTGGTGCTGCATCAGCAATGGTTGATTCTGAACGACATTAGACAATAGGCGGATATGGGATTTCACCACATAATTGCAGAGAGGAATAGGAGAGTCAAATTGGACGAGCATTTCAAGAATCTTAGGTATGATATTACAACATCATTATAATATTTTCCTGACAGATTTTTAAAATTTATGTGTAAAACTGTTGTTGTATGGTATAATAATTGTATTGTTACTTCTGAATTACTTAATCTGTAGATCTACAACTTGTGGGAAAATGCCTGTACTCGATGTTGGAACACTTGCCAAAATTAGAAAAGGGCAGTTCAAGGTGCAAGGAAGCAAAGGTGTGCGGAATCGCTTCCTACGCTAATCTTGAGAGAACGATTATGCAAATTTCAACTAAACTAATTACAAAAATATCAAGAAACATACAAGAGCATGAATAAAACAATGAGCACATAACACAATGATTATCATGGGGAAAACCCTTACGGGAGAAAAACCCCACACTCTAAAACCTACATAATGTATTACCAAACCAACATATGATTACAATACACTTGCAATGCAAGTTCTTACAAGAGTATCACCTCAACTCAAGTTTGGAGAGATATCACTAGCATCCTTCTAGCACCCAGCCTTGCAAACAAAACTCCATAATACAAACTCCTCTTCAAGCCCTCATTATATAGGCATTTCACAACCTGGAAACCACTTGTGGTTTTACAATACCATGGGCAAAACCTCCATGCCACATGTTGCCCATTCTTGACATTTGTTTTTCCAAGATAGAAAAACCAGGTTAAAAATAGCTCTCACGACCAAAAGCTTATCCCCTATTTTTGACCCTCATAACTAACATGAAATGTGTCATACACTCTCTAAAAATAGGCATGGACAAGGCAAGTTTTGACAACTCATATTCCCTTTTCCAAGGCACCGACACATAGAAAAACTACCAACTAAATTTGGAATTATTTTGCAAGGTTGAGACACATGTTTTCTCAACACAAGGTACACAGAATGTCCATTGTTTGGCTTTACATCTGCCAATTATGTTTGCTTAAAAACCTGCAAGGTTTGTTCAATGAGGCCATTTTGTGTGTATCCAACAATCGTTACATTACATTACATGATACTACATCTCGTTGAGGAATCTTGTCAAAAAATTCAGATGTTTTCTTTATGGTTCCACATTTTGCATACATGTCTATCAGGGCTGTCACAAGTTCTATATGTGACAAAAATCCACCTTCGATCAGTCTTTGATGGATTTTCCTACCCATTTTCAAAGCTCCCATTCTAGCACGCACTGGTAGGATGCTGGCAAAGGTTGCCGAGTCTACCTTCACACCTGCTAGTTGCATTTATATAAAACCCTCCAAGGGTCTTCCAAAAAGCCCGTTTTGTGCATATCCAGCAATGATTGCATTCCACGAGACTGCTTCTCATTGAGGGATTTTGTCAAACAATTCATGTGCAGTTTGTATACTTCCACATTTCGCATACATGTCGATCAGGGCATTGGCAACTATAACATCCGATAAAAGTCCAGTTTCCTTTATTTTTTGATGGATCTCTATACCCCGTTCCAAATCTCCAAGTTTGGCACAAGCTGGGAGGACGCTCGTGAAGGTTGATAAATCGGGTTGGACACCTAGTGATTGCATTTTCTTAAAAATCTTGAAAGATTTTCCAGTAAGCCCGTTCTGTGCATATGCAGCAACTATCACTGTCCACATCTCGTTGAAGTATTTTGTCAAACAATTCGTATGCCTTCTGTATTCTCCCACATTTTGCATACATGTCTAAAAGGTGCATTTAACTACGACATCCGACACCTTGTTTTGAAACAAAATAAAGTGAATTCATTTTCCATGATATCATGCCACAAGGGGAAATTATAGTGAATTCTTGTCCTAGATTTTAGGAAATAGTTCATATGATCTATTGATTCGGAATATGATTTAATTTTGTTGGACTTCTTATTTACTATTTTTTTTTTTTTTTAATTTTTATTTTATTTTTTATATATATATGATTGTTGAATGTAGTTTGAATTCAAAATACAAAAACATATATATAGTTGATTCCAAAAGTAGTATTTTGAATTTCTTATTCACTTATTTTATTTATGGATCTATACAGGAAAACATGTGGGTTTGCATACTATTTTGGTAGGATTCTTTGACATGAACTTGATAAGTTAGTTAAAAAAAAAATTGTTCTTTTATTCAACTATATAAATTTGATGCGGTTTTTGGATGTCTTAATAGGTTGGTACTCCAATTTGGATAGAGGGGCAGAATTCACACTTGAAAACATTCACAATATAAAGAAAGTCTTGCATGAGATTTGAAAGGAAAATGAGAACTTTGATAAGGTTGAGTGCCCAGGAAGAGTAGTTGCTATTAAACTATCATAAATGCATAAAATATCTCACTGTAGAGAATGGATCATTGTCATTTAGGGTTTTTGTCTTCCTATTATAGGACCATCTTCCTCATTTCTATGATCTTAAATTGTATAAAATCTTTGGGGATGACAACCCTTCCATGTAGCATAGATTTTTACATCTAATCTATGTAAAATTGATGTTATCAATAGATAAACTTTTCATGTACGGAATTTTATCCTCTTAAAGAATAGATCAAATGCATTTTGCCCTCTCTACTTTGTGTTCTCCCAAAGAATCTTAATACATGGTGGCCAAACATTTTATGCTTTAACATAATAGAATTGCTTAAAAGTTTTGATATGGTTGGTTGTGGTCTTGCTAACATAAGATAGTTCATAGTGCTATTACTAAAAACAAAGTATGCACTTGAAATTGTGCAGATACTAAATGATAGCAAGTAAAAGAGAAAACAAGTGCCACATAACAAGGACACAAAGATATGTCAAAATAAAAGTCCATAGCATAAAGAAGAAAGCACATGGGTAATAATGGACAAATAGAAGACTTAGAGCATATAAATGTTACAGTGTAGGTAGTCTTATTGTCCTATATCAACATCTAAAGCAACATGGAAGCATGGGTGAAAAACTAGAGATAGTTTGAATGTCATGCACTAGTATCAAAAGTACTACGAAAAATAAATTGAATTTCTAAAATGTTGGATTCACAAGATAGCGGTAATTCTTAATTTTATTCAATCCTCAAAATATACAAATATGCACTCAAAACATACCTAGATGGTTATAAATCACATAAAGTATTAATAAGATGTGTATACTAACACAAAGTCTATGTAGTAGGTAGGCAATAACATTTGTATTATTCACAAAAGATGTCACAAATTTTTTGGGTTCATCTACCAAATTAATGTCATCATCATATGAACAAGGGAGGGGTACATTATTAGAAGACAATGATGGCACCTATATCAATTAGGTGTTGTATTTATGTTTTAGTGTTTTGCATTGATTAGCAAAATGAACTAGCACTTAATGATATACACAAGAGAGAGGTGTTGAATGACAATGCTTAGAATCTTTCTTATTTGCATGATGACATAGGATGATCAATTGAGATTCTAAAAGAATGGATAGGACATGTTTAGGGAGGTCACCATGATGTGTATAGGATCATTGGTTGTGTTTGGATGAAATGAGAGAAGGCTGGTTACTTGATAGGGCTTGCAAGAAATATAAATTATTTTCAAAAAGGAAATGGTACCAAAGGGGTAGTGAGTAAAGAAGGTGGAGCAATGAAATGGTGAGGATTTATGTCAATAAGGGGTACCTTGTTTATAGGGGGGAATATGTGGTTGAATTATATATTGTTAAAATAAGGTAAACTATTATAAATTTTAATGCTCAAAGAAGTATGCAAATATAATTTTATCAATCCAATATTGGGTTCATAAAGATATAACATGAAAGCCGAAAATTAGCAAATAGAAATTAGTTAACCATATGATATGATTGGAAAACACAGTGGGGATGTGAGTAATATGATTGTGCTTGTTCTAAGCTCAAGGGTGGAGAGCTCGAGGAGGATTTACAAGTGGGGGATACATAAAACTAATTAAGTTGATCTAAGGGGTGACTAACCAATTGGGTTGTTACGTGTAGAGGGTTTTACAACAGTATGTGGGTTGCAAGTTTCATAACAGCCGGTGTTTTCCACCCTACAATTATTGTAATAAAAACATTTTTCTATTTAAAGAGTATGAATGTAATTGTAATACCCCTCATGTTGTTGTTTGGACTTGTTATCTTTCTATGTTTTTTGCTTGATACTTTGAGACTGTGATAGTTACTATTTATTGGTTAGATTGGTGGATTGGATAGTTTAGATTGATTGATGATTATGCTACTTCATTTGATGACATGGATATTTGATATGACATTATGGTTACATTTGGTTTGGTGATGTTTAATTTGATTTCAGTAATACATTGTGATGCAGTGGTTAGTAATTAGTTTATGATGTGACCAGTTAGTTAGTAATGTTACTTTATATCTAATGTTGTAATTGTTAATGTAGATTTGGTGAGAGGATAGTGTAGCACCATTCGTTTACGAGTGCCCTACTACGCTGCAATTCCTTCTCCCGATGTGATTTTTTTGATTATATATATACATGTTGTACACACTTTGTTTGTATGTAGGAATTATAGGTACAAAGTCTCGCTTCCACCTGCTTTGGCAGGATAGGGCGAGCATCAATTTAACTCAACGGGCATGATGTTAGAACAGAGATGACAAGGAAGTCACCCCATCCCATGTTTTGTCAAATCGTCTTGATTGAGTGGTATTGTGCGTCTTTAACTTTTGTCATTTTTGCAATTTATTATAGTAGTTTGTGTGAGTGTATTTTGGTATTTATTTTACGTTGATGTTTTGTATGATGTTATTTATATAATTAAATGATGTTAATAAATGTTTATAATAATGTTGGAATAATTTGTATTAAAATATAAAAGTCTTTTATTAAAAGTCATGTGATTTATTTAAAAGTGTAAATTAAATTATTTAAAATTAGTATTTGATAATTTAATTAAATAAGCATGTTGAGGATAATTATGAAATAAATTAATTAAAGATATTAAATTATGTGAATTGCAAGTAAAACTGCAAAATTAAAATTAAAACAAAAAGTGTTGTTAAATAGAAGAAAAATCAAGAAAAGAAAGAAAAGATAAAAATGACCAATGAGTGTTGAGTTTTGGCTATAAAGCTGGGAATAAAATTAGAAAATTTCTTTTAATTTTGATTTTGGAGTTTTCGAAAAAGAAGAAGATATATTTTTATTTAATAGCAAATTTGTGAGATTTTTCATTGACGGGAAGATTTACAGAAGTTACACCAAAATATTGAGTTTTGAGAATTGGATTCTCTCTGGTTCTTTTTTGTAGAAATCTATTTAGTTTTTCATTGTTTTAGAAGAGAGGTTCTTTTGAAGTAAATTTTAGATTAGAAGTTTGGTCAAGGGAATCGGGTGAAGAAGTTCTGAAGGAAGGAACGAGAGCTCTTCGAAAAGGCTATTGGGATCAAGCAAAGCTTCATCAGATTTCCAACAGCGCAGGACTCCAGGTTCCATTTCTTTACTTCTTTAGTTGTCTGATTCAAAAGAATAAATAAATAAATAAATATGTTTTCTGTGAAAGAAAATAATTTTTTTTTATGGGGTTTTGGAAATCTTTCTGGGTTGCAAGCAAATGGAAGAAATTAAACTAGGTTTCTGAAAATATTGTGTTTTTACCATTTGACTATAAAAATAAAATTTATTGTTTGAACCTCTGGAAATATTCAGTATGTTTATAATTTTGTTTTTCCTGTGAGATAAAGGGGCTTATGAATATATACTCATATATATATATATACATATATACACAA
>VDFB02047879.1:0-11851 GCA_007258455.2 Sequoia sempervirens | reverse complement strand
GTATTTCTACCAAGATTAGCCTTGACCATTACAAAATCATCCATGTTCACCTCATCTCTATTCTTATCTTCTGGAGGCACAGCAGTCTCTACAACAATCTCGTTATCAGGATTCCTATCAAAGTGAACTTGCTTCTTTGCCTTCTTCTTAGGAGGTTCCTGATAAATATTATCGAGATCATCAACACTCACTTGATATGAAGGCCTTCTCCTAACCCTTACTAAGGAGTTCTCAAGCCAAGACACCGTAGTATCTTTACTAACTTCCTCAGGAGGTACTGCTGCGATCTCTTCATCATCTTCGATATCAAGATCAATATGAATTGGTGACGAACCCGTCAAAGGTACAGGAACATGTGTTGAAGGTGGCTCCTCTGCTTCATTCTGAGGTATGGGCTCGTCAAGAGGAACTTCTGAATCAACCGTAGGCTGTTCCTGTATGACTATGCCTGAGAAATCCAACCTTCTCTTTACATTTTTATTTGATCTACATCCTTTGACGCCATCTTGAGACTGACTTTTACCCTTTCCTTTTGACTGTGCTGTAGAAGAAGAGGGAATTATCCTTGGCGGCTCTGCTACTGGAATAGAGTTCTTCCTTTTAAGCACTAAGAAAACCTTACTATACTCAATGACTTGTCTTGTTCTGTCTTCAACTGAAAGAGATTCCTTGTTTGCCCAATTAACTTGTGGAAGAGGCTGATCCTTGATTCTTTCCTGAGTGTACATTGGTAGAAGAACATCTTCATCATCATCAGAGAGCCCTTCTATATCTTCATTTAAGCAATCTTTCATCTGATGGAGAGTCAACCTGCTGTAACTACGCCTTCGCACTTCAAACTCATCTGCACAGTTAGCCCAAAAATCTTCAAGTGCGGGTATATGATTGTAATTCTTCTCCAACTGGCCAGCGTAGACACCATGAGGATCAAATGACCGCCTCTCACTGTAGGGTTTGAGACCGAATTTATCTAATTCTTCTCCAATTGTCCTGGCATCTGCAGCAGTCCTGCATGTATAAATACCCAATCCTAATGGAAAGTGAAGAGAGGGTTTCTTTCTATTTCTCAAGACTATATGAACACCGTGAGCTTGCCTCAAGAATTCCATGAAGATGACCTCGTCTGACGGATACCTTGGCAACATGAGCGGGGCACCTGAATAACCATAAACCCCGAGATAGGTAAAGGTAGGAAACTGTATAAACCAATCTGCCCATTCCGCCATTGCTGCCCTAGCAACTGAAGATATGCGGACGTGCAATTCATTGTCTAAGTCACGCACCGTGTACATCAAGAATGCCTCGTTCACCCTTTTGTAGTGGTGCAACGACTTTGTGAATTCCAGCTGAGGATAATAATTATATATGTGTTGAACGCTCAATGACCCCTCGGTGTTCAATCCTCTGAATTGACCTTGATAGGCCACCAGGTAGACTAGATATGACACCATGTGAAATACATGAAACTGGAAATATTCTGTTATTTGTTGATGTAGGCAGTCACTAATCAAAGTAGGCCAATCATAAAACTCGGTTTTCTTCATAATGTGAGGTATGGCATAAAACATCCAAGGTTGGAACTTGGTGGCATCCTCGGATCCAGTGACCCTGTTGAGCAAAGTGATGATGATGGCAACCTCGTCCTTGAACTCCCCTCGTCCGACATTGTTGGGCAATGTCTTATGTTTTTCTTTCATCCATCTCCGGGCAATCTTCTTGCTGTATTTGTCCTTATGCATATTCCACATCTTTTCACATTCATCCCTCGAAAGAGTTACACTTTCAGGCCATGGGGGAATGGAAAAACACTTTTCAACCATGTCAGGCTTTAGACTGCAAATCAACCTGCTTATCCGGCCGACCGATCTCCCTAGTAGCCTGCTGTAATGCTTTAATGCAAGCCGACATTTAACTCAAGGCTCAACTGATATAGGAATAGACGCTACTGCGAGGAGTCCAGAATGACCCAGGTTCCTGATTGAAGCGTTGCCTGCTCTCTCCAAGGCGTGTAGGTCGAACACCGGCTTGACATGATGCAAGTCTATCTCAGCTGTTTTGATGTAATTGTGAAAAAGTGCCGGGACTGACTTGAAAAACATTAGAGGCACCATTTCAGAAAACTCAAGAATGATCAGAACTCAGCTCGGGTTCGCATAAGTCTTGAAATTTCTATTTTAGAATGCTGATTTTTGTGCTTCAACTACTAATTTTTGAGAAATTTTTCCAGATATGGGTTTTGTCTTAATGGCTTGTATACAAGACAACCCGCATCGGCCCGCTTTTGAAAATCTTGAATTTTGACTAAAAAAAGCAGCAAACCCTAATTTCTTCAATTTTTCCAAAAGTTGGTGACCGGTTTTGTCTTAATATCGTTAGAAATGGACCCAGTTGATTGGATTTGCAAAACTCTGACGTTTGATTGAAAATGCAGCCAACCCTAGGTTTTTGAAAAAAAGCTGCGATATGGGTTTTCTTCAGAAGACTGATTGAAAAGGACCCAGATGGTTGAAATTTGAATGCACTGAGGTTTTCACTGACATGCAAGATAAAAGCACTTGCTGCAACTTGATAAAGTTCTTGAAAAATTCTTCAGAAGATAGAGGCAAAAAGACCCAGATGACTGAAAAATTGAAAGCCTTGGCCTTCTGCTTGAAAAACTTGATCTTCTGGAACAAAAAGCTTGAAAAAGCAAGGGTTTATGCTTGCTGGTCTGAAAAATCTGATGTAAAACCAGCAACTATGAATTCTTTAATCACAAAAATTTCTCAAACTTGCTGCTCCAACTTTATCCTCTGGATGCTACCTGCAAAAATAATGAAAAATACATTGAAAAGAAGTGTTAAATAGACTTAGGTTTTGATTTTAGGTTTTGCTTTTTTTTTCTGCTTTTATTTCAAAACCCTAAATCTTATCTTCTCAAGTTTGGACGCCATCTTTCTCTTCTCACAATTTTGAAATTTTGAAAATCTTCAAAAATCTTCTAAAGCATGAAGATTTGGGCGCCTTTCTCCAAGAGGGGCGCTCAACTTCACCAGACTTAGTCAAAATTTCCACTTTTTCAACTTTTCTCCATTTCAACATGCCACTTCGCCACTGATTTCTCGTTGATTGGTGTACCCGACAGGCGAGCTGAGTGGTTCACTGCGGAGCCGGACTGATTCTGAAGAAGATGTTCTGGAGGCACCTCCTGCTAAAAACTTGATTTCGACCTCCGAATTCATGGGAGGCTTTTCCTTCTAGGGGCGCCCAGTTTCTTCAGTGTTAGCCATTTTCCTGATTTCCAAGCTCTTCCTTCTCCCTTTGATCTTCTGGTGAATCTTCGATTCCGGGAGCTACGTTGATCGGACTGACTGTCTGAGTGTTTCGTTGGATAGCCAGACTGATTTTGGCGAGGCCTTCTTGGACGCTACTTCCGCAAATTCCATCATCTGAAGGCTTTAAAGCTTGGGCGCCTTTCTTCAAGGGGGGCGCCCACTTTCATCAGACTTAGAAAAATCTTCAATTTATTCATGTCTTTCACCTCTTCGTGATGACCTTTGTTGGATCTTAAGCTCCCGGCCTGGATTGATCGATGGTCAGGCTCATTGGCGGCCGGACTTCGAGAATGAAGAGGGTGCTCGAGGATACGCTTTGTCAAAAAGTGATTTTTACCCCTTCAAAAAGTTTCCAATTTATCTTGACTGGGGCTCAGCCTTTACTCAACACTTAGCTTTATTTTTCACCTTTTCACTTTGCTTTGAATTTCTTTTACCTCTCATTTTACCTTCGTCACCTTTGAATTGATGGTCGTAGCCCGCTTGTCGCGGCTGACAGCTCACCGCGAAGCCGGGGCCTGAATTCTGAAGACATCCCGTTATAGCTTCGACTGCAAATTTCTCTGTCTGCATCCTTGAAAAGTTGGGCGCCTTTCTCTTCTTAGGGCGCCCAGTTTCTCCAGACTTAGAAAAATTCTTAATTTATTCAACTTCAAGTTTCAGATTTTCACTTCATACCTTCTACTTTGACTTGAATTTGCCGGAAACTGGATCATCGGATGCTCTGACGGGGATATCCCTCGCGAAGCTGACTGAAAACTGAGCAACTTCCATTGGAGATCCAAACCCTAATTTCTTCATTTGGCACCCTGAAAAGGTGGGCGCCTTTCTTCAACTGGGGCGCCCAAACTTAGCAGACTTAGAAAATTTTCATGACTTTTCACTTTTCTTCCTCGATCCTCGTGCATGTTCATCATTTCACTTTCTGCTGGAAGTTTTGAATGCTAAAATTAACGCCCGGCAGTCGGATGACCTCCATTATTAACTCGAGCTCCATATGCTTCCGGAAGCCGAATAGACCTGTAGAGGGCAAACTCGATTATTTTAAGATTCTCGACGCATTCGTACCGATAATTTTATTAATATTTTGAGCCAATCAAAATCGGGCTCGACTCTCGGCTGCACTAACTTTCGATTTTTAGAAATTTTCTATTTTTAGAAAATTTTACAAGATCCGCTTCGAAGAAACCTTAAAACCCGTGAAACCATTATTTCAAAATTTCTAAAATAGCAAAGCTCCTAAAAATTTAGGGATGAAAAACTGAGATCTGGGTTTTGTAGGTTAAGCTGCTCTTAGCAGACCCAGATCGTCAAAAATTGAAAATTTTGTGTTTTAACCCTCCATGCAAGACATGCACACCCAAATTTTGACCTTTTTGACTGTTTTGACGAGACTTTTACTCATTTCTTCAAAATGTCTAAGTGTAACAAAAATTTTAATTTTGGGGTACAACATCCAGCAAGTTGGCGAGGTGGCTTATGAGTTATAGTTACCGGCAGATAGCAGGTACATAATGTGTTTCATGTATCACGCCTCAAAAAGGCGTTGGGACAACACATAGTTCCTTCTACAGATTTACCACCCTTGGATGATGAGGGGAGATTGATTTTAGTACCTAAGGCCATTCTGGAGTTTAGAGAGCGTCCTTTACGAGGGAAGGTTCTTGGGGAGTATCTGGTTAAGTGGAAAGATCTGCCGACAGAGGATGCAACTTGGGAGGGTGACAGTATTTTACAGCATCCAGCTTTGAGTTTGCTTAAGGACAAGCAAATTCGGGGACGATGGACTGTAATGTCCCCATTATTTTAGCTCAGTTAAGGAGCATGTTGAGTTAGCCTATCTCTTGGACCCTTGTAGGCTAACGGGATCTGGTTAGAGGGTCAGTGGCCATTTTGGTGAGTTTGTCATTCTCACCCCTTCAACTTCAATATGGGATTCAGTACGAGCATTTGGTGTTCAGTGTTCGCCAGCTTCTGACGGCACAGAAAGATACTGAGTTTGGAGGCAGTTACGATATATTTTGTGGTTAAGATAATATTTAACTTAAATGGACTATTATTATAAAGTCAATTTGACTTTATAAAATTAAAAGCCACTTAAATTTATCATAAAGTAATGAAGTATTACTTTATAAAAAATCATAAAGTGATTAATTAAAATCACTTAAGTGGACGCCCAAGTATTTAAGTGAAAAACTATTGAAAAGTAACTTAAATACATTTCAATATATTTAAATGACAAAAAAGGGCATATCTTCTTAGGAAGTGCATTTTGGCTTATAAAGCAAATGCAAGCAAATCAAACTCATTCATTCATGACTATTTGACTTTGCTATTTTGCTTCTCTGTGCTATTCTCTAAGACAAGGGTTTGAGCATTTTCTGCCATTGGAGAACGAGATCTTCTTTAGTGTTGAGCATATTTGAGGCTGTGAGAGACCAACTGAATCTGTGCATTTGTGAGGGCTTCCATTCAGGAGTTCATTGAGCTTCATCTGGTTTAATCTGAGCAGGTATTGATCATATTCATTATTCAGAGTGCAGGAGAGGGTTTCATCTGGATTCATCCACCTTCTGCCATTTCCAGCTTCAACATGTCCAGTTGCTAGAGGATGTACATTTGACCTTGCTTGGCGTGTTCTTCTGGAGAGGCGTGTTTCTCCTTGAGGCAAAAACGCCTTCTTTTTGGCCAATTTCAATGTTGCATGTTGGGCGTCCCATCTTCTCCATCATTTTCCTCTAGTTATTCTGCAGGAGAGATTAGATCTATAGCTCTGGTGTGCATGCTTGTTGTTTCCAACCATTGTTGCCTGGCAAACTTCACAAATTCTTATTTAAATAATCTGGAGCTTTTAGGGTACGTTTGTAGTTTGTAAATTCATTGTATGTATTGTCAATGATGATTTACAATACCTGTTAAGCATTTATTTCAGACATAGTTTGCAAACTCGGACTCGCCGCGGACTCGGCAGCCCAAAAATATGACTCAAACTCGGGACTCAACACGGACTCGGCAAAAAAAAACCGTAGTTTTACAAAAAAACAAGAACAAATTAATGCATTTAGAGAACATAGAGAACATAAGAGCCTAATTTGATTATCAAACACTCATAATTCAAAGATTACACATGTCATATGATCATCAAACACTCAATAATTGAAACTTCATCATTCATAGTCATCAAATACTCATAGTTTCAATGTATAACAGCATCATAAATTTATAAATGTTTACATATAATCATGTCAAAAAGAGGAAAACATTAACAACCACAAGTAATCTACATCTTCCTCTTTCCCCTCCCAATGGTACTCAATTTTGGAGGCCTAGAACTAGAAGGTGCCCGTGTTATAGTATCCAAACGAGGACTAGGAGATCGAGCTGGGAAAACATGATATTCAAATGTGTCTTCGTCGTCCTCCATGGCATCCAATCTTGCTGCTTCTTCTTCTGCTGCTGCTCTCTCTAAGTCAGCAAGATCCTCATCAATAAGGAAGACATCAACCTCATCATTTTGTTCATCAATAGTCCATTCACCATATGGATCAATGTCATCCAAGTCGATGGACTCGTGTGAAACACCCTCCACCTTTCTAGTTCGAAGGCAAAGGTTGTACCAAACAAAAACTAAATCATTTAGGCACTGTTGAGTCAACCTGTTCCTCTTCTTTGTGTGAATGTTCTCAAATAAACTCCAATTGCATTCACACCCAAAAGCACTGCATGGCTGTGACAAGACACGTATGGCTAGCTTTTGAAGATTTGGAGTGCTAGCACCATAGTTCTCCCACCATAGATCTACAAAAACATGTTTAAAAAATATAAGTATTAAGAAATAAGAATAAAGTAAACAATCTATATGTAAGAATCAAGTTTCTAATTTCATTTTTTACCTGGTTGTTGTTTTCCTCTCCTTTCAATTGCTTGTTGGGAGGAAAAGAGTCTCCCCTCTGCACCTTTGTAGACCTTGAATAGATAAAAGAAAAAGTACATCAAATATAGAAAATTCATAGATAGTCAAGGCTCAACATTGCAAATTCATAAATAAGATGTAACAAATCTCACCTCCAACTCATCAAGCACTTTATCTCTCAGCTCAGGATCAGGCACCATCCTATCAATGCATATGACAAGACCTTCCATGACCTCCTCATCCGCCTTAAATGTGTCCGAGAAGTAGAACTTCAGATTCAAGAAGTAGGCAAAGGCATGGATCGGCTGGTGGAGTTGGTGTGTCCATCTCCGATCAATGATGCGCCATATGATTTCATATTTCCTTTTGTTTCCGCCATAGTAACGTGATATGGCCTCTTTGGCCCTATCCATGGCCTCATAGATGAAACCCATTTGCATGCCATCTCCATCCACCATACGAAGAACCCTCACCAAAGGTTCTATCACCTAAAAAAATGAAAACAAATGTTAAATCATAACAAAATTAACACCTCAAAAAATAAAAACAGCAAATAGATTATCATGTATAATTTTTTTTTGTGTGATTGCTACTTACCCCCATCAACTCCTCTCCATTTTTGATGAATGTCTCATCAAAAACTATGGCAACAATCCTCTCCCCTTTAGGTCTATTGGAAAATGAGGACTCCTTCCAAGCATCAGACACGAACATTTGTGTGAGATGATTAATGGCACCAAGAATGCTTTGCAATGTGAGGAAGTGGCTAGCAAATCGTGTCACTCCAGGTCGCACAAGGTCCTTGCCATTTGTAAATTTCCTCATCAAAGAAAGCACCCAAGTATGGTTGTAGATAAATTTTGTAACACTTTTTGCATCTTCAACCACTCTTTTGACCCATGAAATCTTCCCAATGTCCTCTAGCAATAGGTCTAACCAATGTGCAGCACACAGAGACCATGCAATTGTGGGATACCTCTCCATAAGTAGTCTACCTGCAGCTACATATGCAGCTGCGTTGTCCGTGATGATTTGGACAACATTATCAACTCCAACCTCCTGGACCACCCCATTTAATAGATTGCATAAAGTCTCAGCATTTTTAACTTCATGGGAGGCATCTATTGATTTTAGAAACACCAATCCACCATTAGAGGCCACTAAAAAGTTAAGGAGAGTTCCATTTCGTCCATTTGTCCACCCATCAAATAAAATGCTACAACCTTTTCTTGGCCAAAATTTCTTTTGCTCATCAATTACAAGCCGTGTATTCTTTACGGCTTCCTCTAGCAATGGCCCACTCAAATCTCTAGATGATGGGGTCTTAAACCCCTTTCCTGCAACTGTAAGGGCGTTCACCAAACCTTCCCAATATGGGTTGTTTGCAACATTGAAAGGTAGATTATTGTAGTACCAAAAGTTTGCAGCAGCCATCCTAGCTTCTTGATGCTTTTCCTTATTCCAACCGGTACCTTCAAGTGAAGGTTGTGCTCCTGGAACATTACATGGAATAAAATAATTTGGTCCTGATGAAGGACCCTGACTAGCACTAGCAGTAGAAAAGGAACCATCAGGACTCTCACCAAAAGATGAATGTAGAGCACGAAAGCTTGGACTTGCAGCAGTAGCACCATGGGGCATAGAGGGTGTAGATTGGGATTGGGATCCACTCATTGTTGTTGCTAGGGCATCCTTTTTTTTTTTGTCTTTCCTCTTTTTTAAGCTCATATTCAACAAAAAGGGCCTTCATCTCTCTAATAATCTTAAGAGTAGTATTCTTGCATCCCTCCACATTTTGCCTAGGTATTCTAGCAAGGTGGTATTTTAATCTCTTTATTCCTCCTGTCATCCATTTCTGGCATTCATTACATGTCAATTCACCTTTTTTATTTCCTAGAATTCCATACTTCCATGCAAGGTCTTTTTTTAGTCCCTTTGGATTTGAAGACGACATTGTTGTTTCAAGTTCAACATGGAAAAAAAAAGTCAGCTAGGGTTTGCTAAAAAAATCAGCAAATAAATGTGATTCAAAGTTTCAAACATTTGCAAAAGAAAAAGAATGCAAAACCAAGCTAAAAACAATAAGAATTAGGCTATTAAGGAAAATAGAAAAAAAATTGGCAGCACTTCCCCTTATTTTTCTTTATTTTTTTGATTTTGAATGCAGGAAATTGAAGAAAACAAACAAAAAGAATTGTTAGATCACTTACCTGGCTCTATTTTGATCTTTTTAGTTCATTCTCCTTGCTTCAATCAACCCCAAATCAATTTGCAGACTTGTTTTTCACAATTGAGAGTCTAAAAATGAAAAATAAAATAAAAAGAAACATGGGTTTTAACCCATTTTTGAGAACTCATGCAGGAGTCTGGTTGGGACTCCCGAATCCGACCCTCGAGGACTCGATTCGAATCTGACTGCGATCTCGGGAGTCATGACCGGGGACTCTCTAGACTCGACTCTAGAATCGTGTGATACCGACTTGGCCCGTCGAGGACTCTGGGTAAAGGCGGATTATGGAAGTCTGACTGTGATTTAATTATTTTTTCACGCTAATACGCATTTTATATGGTGCTTCGCCCTTCTAGCCTTCTCTAAAGATTTAATCTAAAAAGAAAAACCTTGCAAAGATGAAACAAATTGCGAGGAGTTTTGTAGGGCCGGTTGAGCTCAATCTCAAAAAGCATGGATGTTGCACAGAATTCACAAAGATTGCTGCTTTTTATTTGACCTCTCCGTAAAGTTTGACCTGGTGCTACGGGATCTAAGTCAGCCTGATTTTTATGCCAAGTTGTTATCAAGTCCAAGTTTGGTGAATATGCTACATTCACACTAGCACATTTATAGGTTTTGTTCTGTTCTTGCAAGGAGAAATAGTATAGTACTATATGTTAATGTTCCTAATTTACTACAAGATCAATGACAAATATCATCATTTCTTCAAGGGAAATGTAAACTCTCAATATCTTCCTACAAGAACCACGTAGTTGTCAAAAATATTTGAGAGATTATACAATATAGATGACACTTGCAAAAACTAGATGCTAGTTGAAGTTTGTTGATTTCAGGTACAAGCATGCAAGTCTTGTGAGGTCCTATATAGACATTCACTAGCATTATTCTTCCCTCCTTACTTCTTGTCTCCCTCGTAGATACACCAAATTGCTTTAATCATACAGCCTTATTTTATCTTCCAAATGTGTTAAGTAGACATTTTATTTGGTATATATTGAAAAAGTTCCTTACACTTAAAAGAGTTTAGTGACTATTTGGTACATGGATGGGTAATTAACATATCTCTCTCCAATGTACTTATCAAACTACTAAATCGCAGATCATGTTGGAGAAGCCAGGATTTGAAAGCAACATCAAGATAGCCTTCCACTAGTGAAACAATGAACACAAAAGCATGCCTATCATATAAAATGAGAGTGTGTAAATGTACAATGAATGCCTTGCATATATAGGCAAGGTAGAGGTAGAAAGGTAGAATTGAATGACTAACTACTCCTCCAAAGGTGCAACACATGTATGCTCATATGACAAGTATGTGAACATGTGTAAAGTGTGCATGCAACAGGTGTCTTCAAAGGTGAATGCATGTGTCTCACCCACATCAAATGAGACAAAAAGCAAATAGTCCTTAGGTGGAGACTTAACTAGTGTGAATAGGTCAACCTAGAAAGGGTGATTAGCTAACTACATGTGAAATGGCCTTATTTACAATAACACGTTGTACATGTCATTTAAAATTGCAAAAGGTGGCAATTAAGAAACAAAGTTCAATGTTATCTTGTGAAGGATTTATCGTACAAAGAAGTCACCCATATGTCGCTTCTCATTTCAAACTGTTACATAAGCATAAGCATTGACACTGGTGCCCTCAAAAAAGAGAAGACCAATTTTGTTAACATATTTTTGTACAACAAACAATTCAGGAAATGACTTGAATAGCCTAGATATTATTCAAAGTTCCAAAATTTCCAAGTTATTGCATTCAAGAAGGTGATTAGCCATAAAGACTTGGAGGAACATCAATATCAGAAAAGCTACTCATCTTCTAAATGCAATTATTACTTCTTAAAGCTGACAAACAATATTTTCAATATAAACTTATAAAACGCTTTCACTTCTGCCTTTCTGTTTTCCATTTGCGATCCATGAAACTAATGACCAATGAGTTTTATATGGCAACCGAATAGGAAAGATGCTGGCACAAAGTCTTACCAATGATTGTTGATACCGTGACATGAGGCTGGGAAAGAAACAAATTATAAGGCTTTCGGCGCAATTTCTGGTCGCTTTGATCATTCCAGATCTTAGCATGCTTCTCAAAGGAAATGGCAGCTTTGGCAGATAAGCCAGGTGACACAACCCAAGGAATTTTTGTGCTGTCTCCATTATCACACTCCTGAGGAAATCCAGAATTGTGACGAATACCAATACGATATCTCAGACCTGAATCAGATTCACGTGATGTCAAATCTAGTGATATTGACAGAGGCGCATTCCATGAAGAGCCTTGTGTTTGAACAAACCGTCCATGCCAAGAAGTTTCCAAAGATAAATCATGTTGCTGGAGCTGCATCCAATTTAAAAAGGTTATAAATAAATCAATTACCATAA
>VDFB02047878.1:0-17187 GCA_007258455.2 Sequoia sempervirens | reverse complement strand
CTAAAAAAAAAAAAAACAGGATCATGTTACATAAAAAAAAATTATGTTTAAATATGAAATAGGATCCCATTTTATAAAACAAGAACGCAATCCTGTTTCATAAAAAACATTAAAAAATATATTTATTTTTATGAAACAGGATCTTGTTTTTTAAAATTTGAATTTTTGGCCAAGTTTGTGCTTTATTTTTCAATTCAGGAAAAAGGCTTGGGGACCCGAACCTAAGCTTTGGACCTTATTTTTCCAACAACTTGGTGGTCATATCAATGTCACAAGAAAAGAGTGACTTTCCAGACATATGTTTGAAGACCTTTTTGTAGAATTTCTTAACGAAATTAAAATCCATTATAGATGAGATAGTGTATGTTCCAGATATGTAATTTTTTTATAATTAGATTATTTTTTCTATTTTTCAAATATTTTTTGATGAAATTGGTCCATAAACTTGAAATATTAGGGATTTTTAGTATTTTAATAACTTTTATTAAAATATTTTTTTGAAAAATAAATTATACGTCAACATTCTTCAAAAAATTCTTTTCAATTTGAAAAAAATAAAAAAATGATAAGTTTAGGTCATCTTATGTATGATGTATAAGATGATTTTTTAAAATAGCAAATATGGCCATAAAAATTTAACAAAAACAAATATATTAAAATATATTATAAAAAATATATCATCAACATTCTTCAGTGTGTTATAAATCTTTTCCCAAAAGGATCTAGAAAAATTCAATTAGTTAGGTCAAAATATGGATGACGTACATGTGCATGGTATGGCAAAAAAAAGGTGACTTTTAAACAATAGTTTTTAGACATGCCTATTGAAAATCAATTTGTATGATCTGGGTATTAAAATAAATCATATATTTGGAAACTAGACTCCAAATGCTACATTTTATGAATAGTGACTTTCTTAAAGATTTCATCTATAAGTGCTTCAAATTTTAAGGTCAAATGTGACAAATTCTAAAAACCATGGAAAACATGTCCACTTTTTGGCCAAAAAGTGGACTTAACTTCTTACACACACCCCGTACCTGAACTTGTCTCAATCAAATTTGCTCCCTTTTTGGAGTCATCATTATCTTTTCCTCTTCCAATAATCTTTCTTGAGATGCCCTGATTTATTGCAATACCAACATTTTATGTTACTCTTTTTTCCTTTTGACTTAGAGCTAGATATACCTCTTGAATCTTCCCCTTTTTTGTGGATCGACCTCTAACCACCATTGCTTCTAATGTGGAGGTTTCTATGTTAAATTTCATTTGCACCTTTTCAAAAAACAAAGCTCCTACAATAGAATCAAATTCAAGGGTGTCAGTTGTGCTAAAACTAATAAAAGTGACTAAGTGATTCTTGGATTTGGGCAATGAACACGATAACATAACTACCTTGTCTTCATCTTCGCCTTTTACACCCATACTAGCTAATTGACATATAAGAGTATTGAAAATATTTAAATGATCAAAAAAAAATATACCTTCATTTGTAAACTATACAAATGCCTCTTCAAGTAGATCTGATTTGTCAAGGACTGTCATATAAAGACTCAATTTTTCTCCATAAGCCTATTGTTGTTTCCTCTTCAACAATATTGCAAAGAACATCATCGATTCTAAACACAACTGAATTGTGCTAAGAGCTCATGTATCAATATCTTCCAATCTTCATCAATCATATTTGTAGATTTCTTTGACTTTCCTACCAACACTTTGTGCAATCCTTGTTGTACCAACAAAACACACATCTTGAGCTTTCATAGATCAAAATTATTCTTCCCATTAAATTTCTACACCTTGATCCTTGCATCTGAAACATTTTCCATCTAATGCTACAAAACAAACACCAAATCCTAACACATATGTTGCAAAATAATTTCTCTAATACCACTTGTTGTGGAAATGTAAAACCCACAAAGCTAATAATATTGTAGCACAAGTTAGATGCAAAGAAATACAAAAGAATAAAATTTGAAACCTATGGGTAAGGATAGGTATAAGAAAAAAAATTGAATGCCCTTGATGTTGCTAGTGTCAACATATCCACCCATTCATTATGCTCATTCTTTTCTCAAAAAAGGTTGTACAAATGCTCATAGTTGCTTTTACTCTTATATTCTCTAATGGCTTAGGTCAGTCCATAATCATAATACTCAATTGAACAAAAAATTTAAAAAAAGTTACAACAAACCAAATCTCAACTCTCTCATACAACTAAATTCTTAATCCATAAATACATGAGTGTAAACACAGGATTGCGTACCTCAACTCATATTTGAGTCAATTATAGAGAGAAAACATAAAAGTTGGCTTGTTCTATTGCTAGTGGGCATACAAGTGCAAGCGTAGTTGGGTAAAATCTTCAAGAGAGTTTTGCAAATATCTTCTTCACTCTTGTCCAATGAATCCCCTACCTCTACATACACAATTTCAAGAAAATTTTCCTACCATGAATTTCCTACAATTAAGATCATGGATAGGAAGACCAGAAAATCTCTGCCTCATAATCAGCTTGATGAGATCTACATATGTGGGTCCAAAATTATGAAAGGATATCTGAACAACCTAGAAGAAAGTTTTTCTCTCATACAATATTAAGATTTTCAACCAATTTTATAGAATCCTCTATTACACATTGAGTAATATGTGTTTCTATTATACATTCAATACATATGTATAATATTTTTGTGAATATATAAGTTGTGTTAACAACAATTCAAACAAACACAAATAATATTAATAACTAATAAATAATTATCTTTTCATATAGAATATTTTTGTGTACAACTCATTTCATCTTATTCACTCTAACACAACAATATTATTCTAACACATGTGAACACTAATTCTTAACAAATTTTATTTTCAAAAATTAATTTTAAGATAAATTTAAATGTCAACCTAGGATTTGAAAAATTTGCATTTTTTTCTATTTTAATTTAGCTAAGTATTATTCTTTAGAGGTAACTCTTTTTTCTAAAATATAATTAGAAATTAGTATATAGATTTTTATTTTAAAATGTTTCATAGGGAATTGAATTATAAATATTTAGTTGCATTCAATTATTTTATTTTATCATTAATTTAATTAGTCAAACATTTCAATATTCAAATGTAGTGTATCCTAGTTAAGGTTTAATTAGTATAGGTGGTAGGCTGGACCTTGGAGGCTCAACCACTCCACTACCACTTAGGAACCTAAAGGGTCTATGTTACTTCAAGGAGATCCCCCCTTGAGACATCTTGCATAGAGATGTCAAACCTAATTTGGGTACCCTCATCATCGTAGGGTGTGAGGAATGGGTTTCACAACACCCACTTGTCTTATTCCTTCCTTATTCTCATGTTTTGTGCTTGTGGTTGCTTTGCATGTGCAACATGGACATGTGTGCATATTCCTCTATCATGTCGAGTTTGATATATAAATTGGTTAGCTAATGACTTATTCAAAAAAATGTTGGTTTATTTTTTCCATGTCCATGTGCTAATGTGAGTATGAAAAAATATGGGTAAATATATATTCCTAAACAACTCCCTAATTAACTTATGATCATGTGTAAATATAATTCTACACTAAAAAGCTTTCCTTTAGGCACTGTTATGTACTTATGTCTTTTATACACAACACCACTTAGTGTATCCTCTTAGGATCAAATCCCTTAGGACTCCAAAGTCCAAAAATAGTGACCCTATTCTCCTTTAGTTATAAATTTGAGGACGAACCTAGAATGCCCCTACATTGTTTACTCTCATCCATAGATAATTCCCAAATTTCTAGACACTTAGTTTTTTCTCTAAATCAAAACTTGGCAAACTATAACTAGACTTAGTTGGTGACTATGAGACCATTAATTGACAACATCTAAAGGATGGTCTAAAAATTAAGTAATGATATGTTGAACTTGTAATATAGAATTCCATCTAATTTAAAGATTACATCATTTGTCACCATTAAAGTGCTAAAAAGTGCACTTGAATGAGTGTGTTCTTGCATTGAATGAAAATGTTTTGTTAAATGTTTGTAGTGTATATGTCTCAACATTTGTGAGCTACATTGATACCAAGAGGATGCTTAGTTCTTGGATTGTGTATATTTATCCAAAGGATTTTGATTTTGACTAGTTTTTTTTTTTTTTTTGGAATAGCATGGGTATGTAAATTTCACCATTTCATTTTACTCTCACTTTAAGGTGTATGTTAATATTTAATGATCATGCATCTCAAATTATGTAGCACTCACAAGTATGAGTATAAAGTAAATATTTTGAACTCATGCATGAAAGTAAATGTAATCTAAAATTTAGCATGTGACATATAACATAAGACCGGTAATGAATACATCATGAGATCATGTATTATATGTAGCTAATGATATATCAAGATAAGTGCATGTGGGTTGTAGATAGTACTAAAAAATTTAATAATGTTTCCTCTAGCATTGTCAATTAATGGTGAGGTAGTCCTCAATGGCCACCAACAACCCCTATATAAGTTCAATGATATGAAATTGTGATAAAGGGGAAGCTTGATGCTCCTAAATAGAAAGATGTTCCTATGAAGGAAAGATAAGTAAAGAGGAAGCATGATGCTTCCAAATGGGAAAACTCTATTGCCCCCCGATGAGATTGAGGGAAGTACGATGCTTCCAAATATAATGAAGGTAAATGGTTGAAACTTCCTAATTTAATAAAGGAAAACATGCATACCTCCCAATTTCATAAAGAGAAATGTGCAATGCCTCTCAATTTTGTAAAGTAGCTCTTTTGTCCACTATTGATATAAAATTTCTCTATTTTTTCTATCAACTTTATGATTGGTTATATTTTCAAATGCCTATGATGGGTTATCATTAGGTCATAAAGAATATTCACCTAAATCAATCCCTTTGAAAGTATACAAAGATCAAATAAAATAAGAAAATGGTGAAGATACAAGTTTGTTACTCTTTTTAGTGCACAAAATCCAAGTGTTTCACTATTAATTGCTCTTACAATGCTCTAGAGATACCACTTCAATGTGTAATACAATGTTCTAGAGATAACAATTCAATGTGTGCACAGGGGTTTTTAATGATCAAATTAATTGTAATAATTATCGTTAAATGCTAGAACATGATACCAAATCACACAATATGTGCTTGGTTAGATCTAGAAAGGAAAGGTAAAAGGATTAGTCAACCAAATTTTTCAAATTTTAATTAGAGATGGACAAGTTTGTCAATGCAAGGATTTCGTGGCAACCTATCTTGGAGAAAATAATAGGTCAAATTAGAGTGCACAACAACCATATATTTATATATGTTTGCATAGGTGTGATAATCAAGTGGATGAGGTGAAAACATAATGGACATCTTATGAGGTAAATATATATGTTTGCATAGGTGTGATAATCAAGTGGATGAGGTGAAAACATAAGGATTTATGGACATCTTAATGAGGTAAATACTAAGTATAGAAATGTGTATATATGGAGTTAGATAGAGGCTTAGGCAAATGAACCTAACTTTATGGAAGATTGCACCATTTGCCACCACGTTTATGTATCAAGACATTTCTTCAAAATGGGCATAAACTAAATGAGTAATAGTATGGGTATTTAGATTTCACCATTCCAAATATTTCATATCAATAATTTTACCAATACCACTTATGTTCCTTAGCAATTTACATCCCAATGCACTGATCTGCTCCATTGCTGTTGGCAGAGTGTCGACCTCTATTAAATGGTCGTTATCATGAAGATAGAGAGTTTTAAGGCAGGGACAGCAGTCATCAGAAATTGAAATCTTTGACACTCTTGTTTTACTCAGACTTATTTCCTTGAGATTGCTCAACGGAGAAGTTAATGACCCCTGCCCAAAATCCAATTCGCTGATTGTGCATTCTCGTATCTCCATAGTCTGAAGATTAACGAGTTGCTTAAAAGAATCTGGCAACATCCTCAATGTTCCGCAATCCCTCACATTTAGATGCCGCAGGTTTCTAAAATGTCCAAAACAGCTAGGCAGCGATGATAGCCTCCAACAAGATATTAACTCCAGGTGCTCCAGTGATTGAAGATGGCAAAATTCCTCTGGCAGACTCTCCAAACATAGACAGTAATACAGGGATATCTTTTTTAAATTCACGAGATATCCTATAGACTTTGGAATTCTTTGTAATTTACGGCAAGAAGAAATATTCAACACTCGTAACTGCGCTGGAGCCTACAACCAATATTGAATTTAATTAACGGAAACATAAGGGCTGCAAAGAATATTTAATTCAAATTATAAAGATTAAAGATAACCGTAGAGGAAAGATAGTTACTTCCACCTCATCCTCCCATAAGTCTACCATACTGTAGCAGTCATGAAGTTCTAAAACTCTTAGATTTTTCAATGGCATCCATGATGGAAGATTTCTATGAGCAATTCTTGTGCACCTAAGCCATGTCAACGCTGTTGATAATTTGGCAATGTGTAAATAGCTCCCATAGTTTTCTCCCACCAGAAAAACTTATAATCCACACAGACACATACTTGAATTCAACAGGGAATCAAGAAACTTGTGAATAGCATTAGTTGCTGCGTTCAATATTATTCCTCTTATCTGGATAGAGAAAAGCAAAGGCGACAAACTTAAAATGGAACGAGGTAAACTTACAAACAAGCAAAATAAATAATTTTCAATACCATGATTTCTAATTTTCTAGCGGCATAGAAAACAAATTATTAAACTCACCTCCTCCTGCTTGTTAAACACCGTAAGTTGATTAGGATACCATAGACGATGAGGTGAAAGAGTACTTGCGATTTCCCTACCTAAATCTCTTAGGTGACTATCCATTCTTATCTTATTCTTATGATCAAGCTCAACAAGACACTTATTTACAAGTTTCTCCAAACCCCACAGACCAATCAAGTCTAATCCTTTCCATACAGCAATAGCGGTCATCTTGTTTTCGCCAATGAAGAAACAAGAAACATCGAGAACATTTGTTGCTCTCCTTTATCTAAAGCATCATAGCTCACCCTCAGCCTATTTAGAATTTCATCAGGCAATATTCTAGAAATCTTATTCAATACATCTTCCCATAAGTCTTTATTAGAGCAACCATAAAGCTGACCTCCCAATACCTTTAAAGACAAAGGTAATCCGTTGCTAACACTTCACGAAATTTTCAACAAGATCTTCGTACCCTGACAACGGAAAAGGTCGTAAAAATGCATGCCAACAAAAAAGCTGCCTGGCATAAAATTCTTTCATTGGTTTCATTTTATAAATACAAGAGATGCCGCAAACCCTGAGGACTTCCTTGTTCCTTGTTGTAACAATGATCAAACTCCCAGATGTAGGGCTACCCTTTGTGGGAAGCAAAGCTTCTAGATGATCCTTATGATCCACATCATCCAAAATGACACATACAGGAACAGATCTCAAATAATTAGAGAGAATATTTTTCCCATGCTCTATACTGTTAAAAGTCTGATGATTGAACCCACAATCCTGAAGGAGTTGTTTCTGCATCTTATGCAACTTGTCTTTGTTTGCAGCATCTCTAATATTAAAAAGAAAACTAGCCTTTTCTATAGATGAACATTTCTGAAGAAAACTAGAACTTTTTTAGATGAACATGTCTGATTATACAATTCTTTTGCCAGAGTGGTTTTTCCAGATCCACCCATACCCCAAATTCCCACAAATTGAACGTTAGAATGACTATTTGCAAATTCTCTAATTGTCATTTCAAAACCTGCTACAACTTCTTCGAGACCCACAGGATGCTGTGCTACAGTTAATGGTATCATTTTCATTACTCCTAATACATGATTCACAATATTCTTCCACACCCTTTTCTCCTGTCTAAACAATGGTGAAACATGGTTTGGAAAGAGACAAACGAAGAAGCATTACTAAATAGTGATGATTTAATCGAAGTATATATAAAGTAGAGAAATATTGCATAAAATGGAATGTATGGCAACAGATGTACAGAAAGAGAGGTTAGTGTTACTCATCATTATTGACGATTTCGCCCTTATTGAATGAGACTTTGTGGAGTGCCATCTTCCACTCCTCAAGCTTGTTTTGGCCATATCTACCCTTCTTTTGATGCTCTAAAAAGGAAGCTGCGTAGACTTCTTTCCCATGAACCGGATGGCGGACATCGTCAGTACTAACATGGTAGAAAATAGGAATGATAGGTGTGCCTGTCTTGAGCATAAAGGATAGCTCGGCAAGACACCAAAGTGATTGTGCATACGTGGGAGAAAATATTGCTACATGAAGAGAAGCACGAGACATTGCTTCTTGTAGTTCTCTAGGGAAGTAAATCCCCAACTGAAGCTCCTGGGAATCGAGAAAGACATTGAGACCCAGAGCATGGAGTGCATTGTAGATATCTCTGGCCAGCTTCTCTTTTACATCGGGTCCTGCGATGATTAATAAAAACATTGCAGGGCAGCTTCTGTAATGGCGATGAGGACGTAGAAGAAGTAGATGCAGGTGGTGGAGCAAGCCTATCAAAAGCATAATCAGAAGCCATAGAATCTGATTCAACTGAACAAAGAGACAGAGGAAAGCTATGGAAGAAGGGACGAAGGTGAGGAAGTCAAATAAACTTGGTAGAGAAGAGAGAAACAGGGGAGTTATATAAAGATTAAAAAAAAGAAAGAAAGAAGTAAGCGAAGCCTCCTCTTAGAAACGAGGAAGAAGAGTAGAGATGAGGAAGTAATATCACCATAAAATTGCTTCCATTTTCCTCAACTTTCTTCCTTTCTTGCGTGGAAGACAGCCTTGCATATAGATGAAATCAAACATTGACCAAAAGGTAAATATCGCTGCACTTCCCTCCAAATTTCCCCCCCTCTTCTTTGGTTCTAAATACTCGTTACTTTGCTGTGCGAGTGGCCGGCACCAACTGGCCGACAATTTATTGGCGAAGTCAGAAGGCTTCTGACATACTTTTGCACAAGGAATTCATTTGTTGGTCTAGATTTTCCAAATAAAATCAGTGTTAGTGGCGGAAAATATTATGTTAAATAGATTTGTTGATGGTATTGTTTTCTGGTTTGTATTAGGAAGATATCATAATAATTGAAAATGGGAAGAATAATGACATTTATTGATATTTGATCTCAGAAATGTCCGAGGGATTAAAACTAGCTCTTCAATCAAATTCATAACAATTATCAATTATTATTATTTTTTAAATATTTTTTTTAATTTACTCTTCAAGCATGAATTATATTGATTTAAAGAAATTTAAGATATATAAAATTCAATTTACTAATCTATTCATGTATATTTATTATGAAGAAAGAAAGCATATCTTATATCTACTAATGGGTTTTCGGGGGCTCATCCCTCTGCCAATGTAAGGGCTTCGGTCCAGTGGAGTAAACCTGAAATGGGGTGGATAAAAATCAATTTTGATGGGGCGTCGAAGGGAAACCTAGGGCCCTCGAGTGTTGGGTGTGTTGCACGAGACGCTATTGGTAATATTTTAGCAATTGAGACAAAGAAATTGGTGGAAGGTGCAATTAATGAAGCAGAGGTGCAAGCTACACTTTTAGCAGTGGATTTGGCAAACAAGCTACATGTAGAAAGATTGCATCTGGAAGGGGACTCATAGGGGATTGTCAATGAGATTATCAATGGCAGAGCACAAGTCTGGAAACTTGATAAAATAGTCAATATAATCTGAACTAAGTTCAACAACTTTTGAAACTTTAAAATTTTACATATCTACCATGAAGGCAATGCATTAGTGGATCAACTATCTAAAATGGCAGTGAAATTTGCCGAGCAGTTTGGATCAAATGTAGCAAAGGTTTAGTAGAAGGGTTAAAAGGTGGCGGCTAATGTCAGCTTCATTCATGAAGGGGTAGATTGGTGTAGGATGACATTATTACGATCGCTTCGGTACAAAGGCATTGAATGCAAGACGATCTCTTTGAGACAAATTCACCCTCATCCTCACTTTCGAAGTGCACATTCTTTCTGTCTCAGTTGACTTTGCATTGGTGTATGCCAAAGGGTTATGTCTGCAAGGGAAATGGAAGCAAGCTTCTCATTCAAGGCTTTGAAACAACAAATGATGTTTTGGGGGCCTGTTTCGGAAGAAAGGCTAAAGAATGTTTTCACCACAAGAGACCCTTTCTTTCTTAGTTTGGTCCAAGCTCTCCTAGGAATTGAGTTTTTCTAGTTTCAAAGTTCTGTTTTTGCACAAATACAAATATTTTCTCCCTCTTTTGTGCACGAGGCCTTCATTTTAGCTCACAGGTGGAGGTGAGAAGGGTGGTGGAGTGGTGTGTTAGGCCAAAGTGGTGGGTGGGGTTGGAGGATATTTCAACTTGTGTTATGTTGGGGGAAGATTTCGTCGCTGTTCATGGTGTTTGGCTTGGTTTTTCGGGTGGGCCTCACCAATGACACTCATTTCTTCTGCACAAGGCTCTTGGCAATATTTCAGAGAGGAAGGCAAAGGCCTAGAAATATTGGGTGTACATTCTATATTATGTGCATGATTAGGAATTGGTCATCATTGTTGGGATTCCCAGAGAACAAATGAACCCAGACTTCTTTCGTTTCAAGCTAGCCGGTGCATGGACGGATATGGAGGCGCAGCAGACGGAAAATGGTCGTGATGGTGGGTTTCGCGAGAGGGGTTGTGGTGTGGCGCGAGGACGTGGTAGGGCTCGTGGTCGAGGTCCTAGACGCAGGCGTGGACTAGGTCCTAAATTGGGGCAGTTTAGTGCCCCTTGTCTTTTTTTTGCTTCTTGTGTTGGCTCTAGTTTTGGTTTCTTTGCGGACATGAAAATATAAAGAATGTTGAAATTTTTTGCTTTGTGGGTGGAACGGGCAGTGTAGATTTTGATTCTTGTTTTGGACTTTGTGTTTATGCACTCGGTTGGTACCTGTACATCTCTAGGTTGGGGTTGCAATTTTGGTGTCTCTACAGTTGGGTTGTGGCTAGGTTTTGTTTTCAGTCACTCAAAAACATTTATTTTCTCAATTTTGTATTTTCACATTATAATAATAATAAAATATATAATTTACCAACCAAAAAAAAAAAGCATATCCTATAGATTTATGAAATGAATTCAAGTCAATTCAAGAATCTAATGTCTTATCAATTGTGTACAACAATATTGATCTAATTGTAATAGTAGACAAATATTTCCATAAAATGACATTAACAACAAAGATGGCAATCACATGAATAGTTGGAAAATGAACATGTTGAGAATAAGCATGGTATACAACAATGCTTCCTAATCTAGCATTTAGAGAAGAGTGTTGTACAAAATTTAATTTTTACAATTACAAAAAAGAAGACACAAATATGAATACATATTGCCTATTACATAGCTATGATCTTAAGCATGAACTACATCGACAAAAAAAGATTTACTAATTTTTATTTTTTCTAATGGACACTTACTAAATGTACATTTATTATAAAGAAAGAAAACATATATCATATATGAATGTTTTCTAAAATCCTAATTTGAGCATATAATTCAAATTAATTTAAAGAATCTAATGCTTGATCTACTATGCACAACAATATTGATCTACTTGCAATAATAGACATTTTTTGCAAAAAGTGGCATTAACATAAGAGGTAAAGAAAACAAAGATGGTAGGTACATGAATGGTACAAAATGAACATAGATATCATTAGCTCTTTTGATTTATGAAATACAAAATCATCTTATAAAGAATGTTTTTCAAATAACAAATAGTAAACTTACCTACAATACTATAATCTAACATCGAGTTTTTCAAATAACAAATAGTAAACTTACCTACAATACTATAATCTAACATCGAGATTCTATACTACAAAATCATTACAAGGAATTTACAAACACTATATCATTAATCCCACTTAGCTTCACAATATATTCATCAAATTACAAAAATAAGCTGAGAATTTTCTCCCTTAGTCTTGATGCAATATTTTATGTGATGCAATTGTGTCACTAACATGATATAAATTTGTGTTTTTTTTCCTATTTTGAGTAGGCTTCACCAAGGGCATGAATTCATCAAATCCTACATCACTTTTTGTTTTACATTTTTGTCAGTGCTCGTCAAAAAAATATTCTAAAAAGTTCATTGTAATTTTGTCATCAAAAAATATTCTAAAAAGTTCATTGTAATTTTGTCACATATACGTCAGGTAGTGCTCCGCAAGAATGGTAAATGGGTAGGTGTGATTTATATCGAAGAAACGAGGAAGAATAGTATATGAGTTGGTGTGGTTTATGTGGAAGAAACGAGGAAGGCCCGGCTAAAATTTAGCCGTTTCAAATGCTAAGATTTTGTTAGTTCAAATTCTCAGATTTTGTTAGTTCAAATTCTAAGATTTTGTCGGTTCAAACCCGACAGTCTCTGAATCAAGATTCGTATAATTGATAATGTTGCAGGTTACAGTACAAAGGCTCATCAGTCAAGATCCGATGGATATCAGACAAGCGTTCCTCTGTTCACTGCATCGATGAAAGAGAGCACTATAACTAATTGATCTATTTTTATTGGACAAAATTTTATTTTTGTTATGGAAGTGAGTATGGTTTAAGAATAGTCTCTAACTATTTTACAAGCAATTTTTGATTTATGGTTTAAATATCTATTTATTTTGTTTTCTTTATTAATATTTGGTTTAAATTTTCTCTTTCTTTTTTTCATTTTAAACATAATGAACACTCTACAAACAAACACTAAATAAGTATAGTAGTGTTAAATGGTATTTGAAATATTTAATAAGTTATAATGGATTTTTAGTGTTAGTCATAATTTTAAATACTTACGAATGATATAGGAAACATGTTCAAAATGTTATTTATTTATTTTATGGAGGTCATCCACAAATAATTTGTAGCTACTCGATACAGGAGCACGAGCCTTCTTGGACTGAACCTCTTCAGTTAAGAGCCAAGCTGTGAGGGGTATCCATTCCACCAAATTTGCCCCAGGCACGATCCCAGCCTCATCCCTTTTTCGGTGTCAGAGCCTTTGCACTCAACAATACTTGATCCCTGGTGGGCTCATTTTGAACCTTTCAACTTCACCAGTAGACCAAGGGCCCATTGACAAAATGTTATTTTTAGAACAACACACAATGCATAGGAAACATCTTGTGTAGGGAGAAGATAGTTGATGTTGCACTACATTCATGGTGATTTACACTACACACCCTAACATGGAAATTTTATGATCAAATGTATTTATAATTATATATTTTCTCATTTTTAATTAAGGAATTTTTTAATTCAATAGATTTTTTCCTACTTGGAATGAATTTCATACATCATGATAAGCTTCAACTAGAGGGACTATCATTTCTTAATATCAAAGAGCAAAAGTTTCAACTAACAAATTGGGAATTGGAAGTAAAATTAAAGATTTTTTTCTTTCTTGATTATAAAATGAGAGTGTCATAGGTTTTGCCTCAATATTGCACATTAGCTACATTGTACACAAATTGCATTATCTTTAGAGTATGACATCAACATGAAATATATACCTACACATGACTACTTACATATTACATGATTATTTTTCATGTCTTTGATCATTTTTCAAAACAATTAAACTAGATCCTAGGAGTGTGACCAAAGGAGAAGATTCTAACCTAGCAAACTCCTCAAATGTGTTCATCAACATTGCTTGTTTGGAAAATTTAGATTTCAAAATGTGGGGCAAACAAATAACTACACAAACCAAATGCATGAGAAAATATCAAATATATGCAAATAGATTGATTCATTGGGTGTAAAAATCAATACGTAGAGTTCTACAACAAATTTTATCCTCTAATAGTAGGTTAAGTGCACAAGGATGGGGGGCCAAAATGTGGCCACTTCACTCTTTGGTCTCGAAATAGCAAAAATGTGAGCACATTATAACAAAACACGCTCACATTATGGGTTTGTAGTGACCAAGCCTAGATTTGTTCATTACCAAGCCAGAATGTGAGCATGTTATAACATGCTCGCATTATGGTCTGTATTGAAAAAAATCTTCTTTTTTTCTCTTTCTTGTCCGTGTGTTCCAGGGAAACTATATACATGAAATAAGTTGACATTTACATAAAGACATTTACTTTCTTAAATTTAAGTTATATTTCATGTATATATTTACATCGGTTTGAGAATCGACGCTTTCTTTCACACTCTCGGAATGATCCCTCCTCCCTCTCTTCCTTCCTTTCGTCGATCTTGATGTCCCCGACGCTCCGGATCTGCTTTTCCGATTGATCTTTCCGACGTTCGATCTTTGATCGTTTTGATGGATGTCCCGTGATGATCGACTGATTTGCCGGATCGGGATTGACGTGATCTGATTGCACAAGATCTGATCGATCAACGGATCTGATTTGATCCGATCTGATTTGCGAGGATCGACGGATCGAAGATCCGATCCTGACCGCAATGACGGATGCGGATGCGCCTGATCCGTGACGGATCCGCCAGATTTGATCCGGATCGCTGATCGCCGGATGAGTCGCAGCGGATCTGATTTCGACGGATGTCCTGATTCCAAACCTTACACTTAACCCTTGAAGTGCAGGAAAAGAAGAGGGGGGGATTGTTCAAACCAAAATGTAATTAAGATGGTTAACCTTTCTTTTCACTAGTTATTTCATTCAATTATGCATAGATGAATATTATAAAACAAACCTATTTGATATAATAGTAAAAAGGTAGGTTTTAAGATGGTAAGGTGTTGTGTACCTGTTGCAAACAGTGTTCTTTTGGCCTCACTAAGGACTCATTTGCTCAGTGGAAAATGGGCCCTAGCTAAGGTTTTGGAAAAATGTTTTTTGGGTTCTATTCTTCAAAGTTTGCACTTCCAAATCCTAGTCGGACACTACCGAAAACTCAAAAATAAATTTTGTAGCCCAATTTATATGGATTTTCAAGAAAGGTGACAACTCAAGTAAGACTTTGCAAATTTTTCTCTCTAATTGATCTTCAACCTAAAACCTGTAATCACACATCAAAGAGGAAGAGAAATGTTGTTTTGTTAGGGAATAGGGGTTTGCCTTGGTCAAACCCATTTTGGTAATTAAACCTTGGAAAGAAATAATGCATAAAGGAATGATGAATGAACAATGTCACAACTCACCATACCTCATTTGAAACCTTGGATTGCAAATCTAAAACTTAGCATGAAATGGCTTCTGTATACACCTAAAATTAGTCAAGATAATTAATTAATTAATTAATTACAAGGTATTTAATTAATGACCCCTTTAATTCGTCTACTTATAAATAAATTCTAAATTTATTTATATAGTTCACACTTTCTAATTCTTCCATCTTAATTCATATTCCTCTAAATTAAACAAACAAACGACAATAGTTTGTTTTAATTAGTTAATAATCTTCTCACTAAATTTGAATTCCCAATTTGAATTTAGGCACATGTCTCCAACTTTTCCTATTGCCACATCATCAAGTGTCACATGAATTTAAATATTTTTTATATTTAAATGAGAATTATCTTCAACCAATTCTAAAACAAACTTTGGACACTTGGCTCTCTCCATCATTTCATTCTCTCTTACACTTGGCATGACGCTCTTTTAAAGGGAACATCCTCCATGGTTCCCTCTAAATTCTTCCTTTTCCATTGTTCATTTCTCCAACTAAAATCTTGGCCATTGGTTACTACCACATAACAATATGCCTTGGAATTCCCATAAATACAACCCCTTGCTACAACATTTGACATCCCATCTTTGAGAAAACTTACTCTGTAAAAATTACTTTTGAGCATTTGAGCATTTAGAGCATTAGAGCATTTCAACATTTAGCAATTTAGAAGCATTTTAGTTTAGAATCATGTCTTAGTTCATGGCTACATTTCCATTATCATAGTTAGCTTCATACAACATTTCTACCATAGCATTTAGCACCATTATCATAGTATTATCTTCATCTATATACAACAACATCAATATCATTATAATGGCATCAATCATATAGTTTATCATCATGTAGGAATAAGATTCTTGCATTTACAACATCCATTCTCTAGGTTTTCATTCTAGAAGTTATAGTGCAAGAAAAATCCGAGAGCCATTATGATTCAAGGAATCCTTAGAGATAAGAAACAATGGAACGGTTTTAGTGATTGATTATGTTTTGAATTCGATTAATTATGTGATTCAATTCTCTAATATAATACGTTTCATTGAGTTTGTGTGTTTTATTATTTATTTACTAACTCTCGTGCAATTCACACAATATATTTTGGCACCCACCATGGGGCCTAGCCCCTTTTTATTGACATTTTCTGAGAAGTTGTTTTCCATAATTTGGATGTGAACTCTTAGGTAGCACATTCATTATTTCTTTTGGCGCATATGAAAAATCTTTCAATGCGTCTAATTCCTATTACGACGCATCTAGAACATTTTCTAGTGCATCCAGTCCCTGGTACGACACATCTAGCACATATTTTGGTGCATACAAGGGGTCTTTTAATGCATTAAGTAGTTTTTATAGTGCATTTGGTAGTTCTTTTAGTGCATAGGAGTGATCTAACACCTTAAAGTTCCTATATCATCAAACTTATCACATCTCTGATTGTTAAGCTAAGTTTCATTATTAGGATTTTCCATCCTTCATCACGAAACAAAGCTATATAATCAGACCTAAACTTAGTCTCATCAATAGAATTTGTCATTCTATTTGACTTAGTTTTTATCCTTGGCACTCCTTCAAACAAAGACCAAAAATTTAGTCAAATTATAACACTTGTATGCATGTTCAAACAAGATCCCAAAAGTAGAAATTCAAAGAAAAAGAACTTGAAACTCAAAACACCATGGCTGAAGTTGAAGAAATTTTTTTCCATAAATTTCACCAATCTGAAGGTGAGGAAATAATTGAGGAAGACATCCAACATGCTCATCAAGATCCAAATTTCAACAAGCTCCTTGAAAAGGATTTTGAAAGAGATGGGGAAAAATATTTCTTAATGTTGGCTAATTAAGGTATTAAACTTCCACATGAATTTGATGTTAATCAATTGAAAGCACGTCCTAAAAAGACTGAAAATGATCCATCAAATATGTTACCTAAAAAATTTCAAATTTTTAACACATTCTCTTAATGACTTTGAGCTTGCCAAATCATGAAAACCATTAATTTTTTAAATCTTTGCTAGCTGGTGCAAATTCCTC
>VDFB02047877.1:0-11128 GCA_007258455.2 Sequoia sempervirens | reverse complement strand
AACAACACCAAAACAACCTACACCTCAAGATTAGCCTGTTGGAATCAACACAAGATAAAAGCAACAAATGGAACTTTATACCTTGTCTCGAATCAATCCTTTTGTTGGCCCTTCGATCTTGGATGTGTATGCTCCTTGGATGGCAAGATATGCAAACTAGATGATGATGTGAAGATGGATGGAAATGGATGAAAACATGAAAATGACTAAGTATAGATTGAGAAATAAAATTGCAAGAGTTTGGCTAGCAAAATGATCTCTCTCAAAATGAGAGAAAAGAAGGGGTATTTATAGGAATTTTGAGAATTCCTAGAAGAAATGGATGGCCAAGATTGAGCCACCAATGATCAAGATGTAGGGCTAAGGTGAGTTGAGAACTCACAAGCCCTCACATCTTGACATGTGGCATGTGATATAGCCCTAAAAGTTGAAGTGGACATGAGGTGGAAGGATAGTACATGACATGGAGGGGGGGTACAAAGTACCTTGGGATTGGACAAGATCTCCTCATAAAGGAGGTGCTTGTCCCTATGTGGGTGAGAGGACATAGAATTAAAAATTCCTCAAATATCCTCATGGAGAGATGTGAAAGAATAAAAGAATAAAGAGAGGACATGTGGAAGAAGTGAAGGAATTAAAAAATTCCTTTTGCATTGGGATTAAAAGGTGAATTAAAATTCACATGGGGAAGTGGAGTGCCTTGTCAAAAAAGAAAAGCATTTAATAGGGTTGACTAAGGACACATGTCATAAAGGACATGGGGAAGAGAAAAGGAATTTAATATTCCTTGAAAGATGAGAGTGGAATTAAAAATTCCTCAAAGGACTTTGGGAAGACAAAAGAAATTAAAAATTCCTTGGGGGATGGGAAGAGTTGACTAAAGGGGGTGATTAGACAAGTTGATGAGGGGTTAGAGGAAGGTTAGGTGGCTAAGAAAGATTAGAGGCCAACTTGCAAAAGTTGGAGGATGTGACACCTCCTAATCAAGGATTAGGCATGTGCACATCTTAATGATGAGATTAGAAGAAGGATTAAGATTAGATAAAGATGATGGAAGATGTGACATGAGGAGGAATTAAATAAATGTGATATTTATTTAATTTATTTGATGAAAGGAGGATTAAAGAGATAAGGTATTATTGATTAGATACCTTAGGGATTTGGCAGATTAAAGTTATTAATTAAATAATAGCAGTATTACTTAATTAACGAAAATAAGACGAAAGGGGATGAATTTGGATAAATTATGTCCAAATTTAGATGTCTCTGCTACATTCTATTTGCATTCAATTTATCTTTTTAGTTCTTTTTGCATATCACACTGTGTTTTTGAACATTTTGTATTTTCCAAGTTTACACTTGGTGGTGAAACCCTTTCTTGTTTCAATCATCTCCAAGGATTCCTTACAGTCATATCTCTCACATCCTTCATTGGGTTGAGATCTCTAAGGTGTCCTTGAATGTGAATACTGTGAAATTGGATCCCTCTCCTTATACCCATTATGTGGATAAGGAAGTGAAGCATCCATTTCCAGGGTCCACAATTTGATATATATATATATATTAATATATATTTAATATATTAACCATTGCTTGGGAATCGACTATCATTTACCATGATAAAGGTCAATTATTAGAGGCCGGTTATAAGTTGCTTATGACTATGTTTTTAGAAGCCAAGTTTTACTCTTCCTTCCACGCTTTATGGAACACGTATATTTCATTATAGCTTGCTGCATTATGTTGATGCATGGTGTAGAATTAGTTGACGCCTATTGTAAGAACATATTTGACTTGGTAAAACTTAAAGTGCCATGTCTTTGAGCTTGAACAAACATCTGTTAAGACGTGAGTAACTGGTTGATGACTTTGTCAAAGTAAATAAATATTTGAATTGACTCACACCCAAACTAAGTCGATGAAAGCATAGTGTCACAAATTGGTTATTGACTATTTCTAATTGAATGGAAGCTGTGCCAACTTTGAGAATAGTGTGGAGGATTTGGTGCCAACTTTGATTCCTTATGCCTATATATGTCTATTGTGGAGATAATTCAAATTTTCCATGTGCAGATTTGAATAAGTCTCTATTTGTTGTCGATCAAGCAAGGTCGATCTATAGATGTTTTTGTTGAGTACAAGATTACATATTCACCACCTTTTTGCTGAGATATATGTGTTGCTCTGCATGATTTCTTCTGTCATAACTTATGCCTAAACTATAGGCTGAGTAGTTACCAAATAGCTGTATAAATAGTGGTGCTTGTTCATTTGTTGAGGACACAATCTTGCAAACATTTTTACTTTGCATTATTTTCAACTTTTACTCTATTTTATTTGAGAGAGAGAGAGAGGGTTCAGTTATATTGGAAGTGAGTGGATTTGAGTGAAGTAATCTATCAAATTGAGTGTTAGAGGTTCATTGTGAAGCCATTATCAAGCTTGTTATTGTTTGGAGAAGCTATATTGCTGTCATTTGATTGGATAAGTGATAACAGGCACGAGGATATTCTTCTTGTTATTTTATTTATGAATGAATTGTTCTCCATGTATACTTGAATTGTCTTTTACGAGTACTTGTATTTAGGAATCTAGAATGTCTTTGAAAAGGAAATAGAAGCTTTTATGCTATTTTATGATGTGCTTGTATGTACTCCATAATAGGAGGTTGGTGTTTATCATAGGTATTATATACTAGATATGATTAAACTAGAGTGGCTTATGAGTTACTCTTATCTGGGTTATTGATTTAACTAGAGTAGCTTGAGTTTACTCCTAGGATTGATTATCTAGTATGGGAGGGAACTTGTGTACTTGTTAAGTAGGTTTATTCCAAGGATGTAAAATGGTGATAGGTTATCTTTGGGGTGATAGATTATCCATTGAAGGAAATACCTATGGGTAGTTTAAGATGGATTTAAGTCAAATCAGCCATGAGTAGTGTATGTGATAGATGACCTTCATTTAGATTACCATTTGAGAACACTTTGGCCAAAGTAGTGTGACTGCCTCTAGCTCCATTGTTAATTCATCATGATCCAGTATTACATGCTAGTTCCAAATTGTGGGATTACAAGTTCTAGTTATGTAGGACACAACACTATGCTTATTTGGTTGTTGTTATTCGGTTACTCTAGCAATCTTTTCGTCGAAGGGAAGGGCCATCTATTGAATGATAGATATGCAAAGGACTACATTAAGAGTCCATGGTTGGCAAAAAAGCGCTTGAGTGATGCTTCTCCTCCATAGCAGGCGACAAAAGAACCAAGATTTGAAAGGAAGGATCTTGGACCGTTTTACAACTATTTGTTCCAAAGCCCATTGAACTATGTATGTAAATGTATGCATTCTTGTAAGATTGGAACTTATGAAATTATTATAATGAAATGTAATCCTTTTAGTATTATGTTATGCATCTTGTTCGTATATTCTCAATAAAGAAAATAATTTTTTTATTGCAACATTTGGCTTGTTACATAGTTTATTTACTCACAAGGTGAAAACTTAGGAATTTTTACTTCATTGAAGGGTTAGTGTGCTACATGTTGTATTAGACCTACAAGGTTTAACTCTGGAATCTATGAGCTCATCATTCTTTTCATCCAATGTTACCTAATGTTGTGAATTCTTGTGCTAGGATGGTGCATCTTAGATTAATGACTAAAAATTCAGTAATTAGAAACGAGCGCTACCTCAAGGCCAAGAAGGAAAGAGAAGCCATCGTTAGAACAATTGAGGGTACCGACTACGACAATGCCGTTTGGTTGAGTGAAACCGAAACATTTAGTCATGCTCTCTCTTAGATTAGTGATGTGAAGAGAAAGATGAAGATGGAGGCTATGTACAACTACCTACTGACCATCTCACCAGAGAAATCCGAGTCATTATCGCTTTCCAAGGATATGCCCTCGGAAGGAAGTGTTAGTTGAACATTCATCTTTAGGGACTCTAGAGTTCTTCCATTGGCGGAAGTAATTGTAATTTCCTTGAGTAACGAGTCTGAGGGATATGTACCTCAAGATTAGCTAGATGTGAAATGGTCTCATGAACAAATATCTACGAAAAGGGTAGACTATATTGTTGATGGATACCGTATTGACATTGCACCTCATAACTATGTATCAAATGAAAAATCCGAAGGCTATTATCCTTTTTGGTATAGGTACGAACAAATGAGGGATGAACACAAAGTTGGAACTTAATATTAACTCATGGAAGTTGACATGGGGAGAATTTGTGAAGATTTTTCATAAGAGATGGTTGCCACAACTCTATTATGACCAAAAAAACTTGGGTTTTTAGGGTTTGAAACAAGGTAATATGACGGTCAATGAGTATTGGGAGAAGTTTACCCGAATTTTGTGCTATGTTCCCATATATCACAAGGATGAGCGCTTCCACATTAGAAAGTTTATTATGGGACTTAATAGTTAGATCAAAGGAGAAATGGATATGTATAGTCCAACAACAATGGATCTTGTATATGAGAAAGCAATTAAATAGGAGCAAAAGCTCAAGGCTAACTCCGCTCATCAAAAAAGTAGAGAGCATAAGAAGGTTGTGGAAGTTCCTGACAAGCTAGTTCCAAAGAAGGTGGAATTTGTGCAAAATGTTCCAAGGAAAAAGGGAAAAAGGTTTTGCAATTATGGAAAGGAGTCTAGAAGAGAGAGTAAGAGGAATGAATCCAACATTGGTAATACCAACAAAGCTAATGAAAATGTTGACAAGACTGGAGAACCCGTAGGGAAAAAAGGTTTGGCTACGGGATGTTTTATATGTAGAGGGGACCACTATGCTAACAAGTGTCCCAATAAAACTTCTGGATCATGACCATATGGTAATCTATTACCCACCCAACAAGTGATGTTTCAACAAAAGATACACACAACTGTGGATGATTGTCAGGCAGAGTACCAAGTAACTCCAGTTGAAATGGCAGGTATTTTTTTTGGCTTACCTATTTATGTTCTTATTGATATTGGTGCAACTGAAAATTTCATTTCACGTAGAGTAGCTAAGCAATTATCTAGGAAGGGTGGATACATGGCAATATCTTGGGATGTGGAGTATGCAAACTAGACAAGAGCAAAGGTGGATTAATGTCTATTCGAGGCTAGGATAGAACTACCTAGTTTTTATATTGAAGTAAACCTATATGTCATACATATAGGATCACACGACGTTATCCTAGGTATGAATTGGTTGTGGAGACATAGGGCTAAGGTAGATTGCCATGCTAAAACTATAGAATGCCTAGATAATTTTAGAAATTGAGTAAAATTTCAAGGGATACCTAGAGAGGTCAAAATTTGACAAATCACGAAAATGAAACTATTGAGAGCTAAGAAGAAAGGGTGTAAACTCTTTTCCATAAAGATAGAAGAACTTGAAAAGGATATTGATGATTTGGAGTTCTAGGACCTTCAATAGTTAGAAGATGGTGAAATAGATGAAACTGGAAAGTCAGATATAGAGAAGTATTCAATAGTGAGAATTTTTTTGGATGTGTTTCCAGATGAGTTACCAGGGTTGCCTCTGAAAAGAATATTTGACTTCTCTATAGATATAGTTATAGGGTCAGAACCTATTTCCAAGGTACCCTATAGGATGAAAACCACTGAAATTATGGAACTTAAGGCACAATTGGATGAATTGTTGTCTAAAGGGTTGATAAGACCAAGTGTTTCACATTGGGGAGTGCCAGTCATATTTGTATTAGTTTTTCTAGATGATATCTTAATTTATTCTAGAAATGAGGAGGAATATTGCAAACATTTAGAAATGGTCCTACAATGTTTAAAAGAACATAAGTTGTATGGTAAACTCTCTAAGTGTACATTCTTCCAAAAAAGAGTACATTATTTGGGTCATGTGATCTTAGCAGATGGAATTTCTATAGATCCAGCTAAGATCAAGATAGTACTTGAGTGGCCTATACCTAAGAATGTGTTAGAGGTAAGAAGTTTCATGGGTCTAGTAGGGTATTATAGGAAGTTTGTTGCAAACTTCTCTAAGATTGATTTTCCAATTACTTCTTTGCAAAAGAAAGGAAAGAAATTTGAGTGGACTAAAACGTTTCAAGAATATTTTGACCTACTCAAAGAGAAGTTAACCACCACACTGATCTTAAAAGTACCAGGTCTTGAGGGTAACTTTACAGTTATCATAGATGCATGCGGGGAAGGGTTAGGAGATGTGTTAATGCAAGATGGGAAAATAATTACTTATGAATCTAGGAAGCTAAAACCTTATGACATGAATTATGATTCCCATGATTTATAATTAGCAATCGTGGTTCACACATTGCAAATGTGGAGGAATTACTTGTTAGGAAAACCCTTTGAGATGAAAACTGATCATAGTGGGTTAAAGTACCTTTTCACTCAACCTAATCTGAATGCTAGACAAAGAAGATGGTTAGAGTTGATAGTTGATTATGACTTAAATATCAGTTATATAAAAGGGAAAGAAAATTATGTTGTCAACGCTTTGATTTGAAGACGTCATATTGCTTCAATAGTGACAATTAAAATTGAATTTAAAGGGAAAGTGTTGCAGAAATGCAAAGAGGATTAGTACTACTTACAAGTAAAGCAAACACTCACTAGCAATCCATAAGATTCTAGGTATGAAGGTTTTCATTTTGAACCTAATGGATTACTTAGATATAAGCGTAGGATGTATGTACCAATGTAGAAGAGTTAAGAAATCTAGTATGGAAGGAAGTACACAAAGCACCATACTCTGGACACCCTGGAGTGACGAAAATGATGGCAGATGTAAAGCCATTATACTTCTAGAAAGGGATGAAAGGAGATGCCACTAGATTTGTGGCTAGGTGTCTTGAATGTCAAAGGGTGAAAGCAGAACATCATCATCCTACAAGCTTGTTATACCCACATGATATACCAGAGAGGAAGTGAAAATTCATAAATATGGACTTTGTGCAAGGATTTCCTATCTCAAGAAATAAGCACAATGCCATTCTCGTGGTTGTAGATAAGCTTACCAAAGTAGCACATTTTATACCCGGGAATCTAATTGATGGAGCACCTGTCATACCAAGGAAATTTGTGCTTAGGTTGTATGGGATTCTTGAGAAGATTATCTCATATAGGGATGCACACGCCACTTCTAGGTTTTGGAAAACTTTGTTTTCTACATTGGGCACTCAACTAAATATTAGCTCAACATATCATCTAGAAACAGATGGAAAAACTGAAAGGGTGAATTAAGTATTGGAAGACCTACTAAGAATGCATTGCATGGATCAACAATACAAGTGGGAAGATTACTTACCCTTAGTGGGATTTTCCTATAACAATTCTTATTATTCTGCGATAAAGATGGCTCCTTTCAAAGCATTGTATGGTCGAAAGTGTCAAACTCCTATAAGTCGGGATAGATTTGAGGATAGAGTGAGTCTTGGGCCAGAGATGTTGGCTGAAATGGATGAGCAAATTAAGATTGTTAAGCAAAGGTTGGATGAAGCTAAAGATCGACATAAAGCCTATGTTGATGCCAAAAATAATACCCAACAATTTTTCCATAAGTGACAAGGTGTTGTTGAGAGTGAAGCCTCACAAGAGCTCCATTAAATTTGGAAAGTCTTCTAAGTTAGCCTTACATTATGTTGGACCTTTTGAGATTCTAGAGGAAGTGAATCCAGTAACTTATTGAATTGCATTTCCACCAGCTCTTGCTAGAATGCATAATGTCTTGCATGTGTCCTACCTCAAAAAGTATATACCAGGTGATAATCATGTAATTGATTGGACTGATTTACAAGTACGAGACCCCAGAGTGGTAACTCTTGAGCCTGTCAAGGTGCTTGGAACATGTAAGCTTCTCTTGCATAACAGATAAGTCTTGCAATGCAAAGTCCAGTGGGACCAATATGCAGAAAACTTAGCCACTTGGGAGGACTATGCTGAAATTCAACAAAAGTTCCTCATATTCTCGATGCTTTTGGGAATACTTGAAACAATATGTTGTTTGTGTTTTATGTTGCTACATAAAATCATCAGGGACGATGATTCACAAGGGGGAAAGTATGTTACACCCCAATTGTGTAATTACTATTTACTATTACTATGTAGGATAAAAATGAATGTAATGTGAATTCTGCAGATGAATAAATTGTGCTTGTACTTTGTTATCAATGCGTTATATGTGAATCTTATCTCACTTGATGTTATCTCATGGAAAAGTATTGCATATATCTGAATGGATGGTTATTGAATTGATATTCTAACTTTTGAGATGTTTTATGTATACTGCATATGTTATGAACAATTGACTGTCGTGTGCATGTGTTAGTGGTTGTAGGTATGTGTTCAATTCCTCTAGGCGGAGGGGAAGTATCACTTAGGAGAAGCTCTTGGTTGGGTAACCAGTAACAAAACTGTCTGAGCATATACACACACCACAGTAGAATAATTGAGTTGAGTCAGTTTGTGGGAAGAGGGTAAGTCATCCTTAGTTGATGTGTTTGCATAAGTTAAAGTCTTGATACTATTGAAATGCATTATTGAGTGATGTTTATCTATTTGAACTTTAGAGTTCTTTCTTCTACTATTATGATTATGTTGATAAGAAGAACGTACGTGGAGTATGTGTATATATATGCACATATATGTCAATGGGATCTAACGACATATATATGCACATGTATAGATGTACCACACATAAACGTTTATCAATACAATGGTAATTATGAATAACTATGTGTGAATCGAATGTGAACATATATATATGTATAGTATATACACATATCCATATGTATGTATTGATACACACGTACGTTGGCGAATGGACATGCCCATACGAATGTATCGATATAGGTATACACACACATACATGTACATAGAGGCATATACTTATATATATATATGTATATGATTGATATATTGTGTTTATTATGTGAATACTATCTTGCTTATACTTATTTGTAAATCAAATGTATACTTGCTTGGTGGCGAATGGTATATATATAAATATATAAATATATATAAATGAATATACACACACATATATACATATATATTGGTATTAATATATATATATATGTATGTATGTATGTATGTATGTATGTATATGTAGTATTATATATATATATATATTAATATATATTTAATATATTAACCATTGCTTGGGAATCGACTATCATTTACCATGATAGAGGCTAATTATTAGAGGCCGATTATAAGTTGCTTATGACTGTGTTTTGAGAAGCCGAGTTTTACTCTTGCTTCCACGCTTTATGGAACACGTATATTTCATTATACCTTGCTGCATTATGTCGATGCATGGTGTAGACTTAGTCAACCCCTATTGTAAGAACATCTTTGACTTGGTAAAACTTAAAGCACCATGTATTTGAGCTTGAACCAACATCTGTTAAGACGTGAGTAATTGGTCAATGGCTTTTTCAAAGTAAATAAATATCTGAATCAAATCACACCCAGACTAAGTCGATGAAAGCATGGTGTCACAAATTGGTTATTGACTTTCTAATTGAATGAAAACCGTGCCAAATTTGAGAATAGTGTAGAGGGTTTGGCACCACCTTTGATTCCTTATTCCTGCAGATGCCCATTGTGGAGATAATTCAAATTATCCATGTGCAGATTTGAATAAGTCTCTATTGCTGTCGATCAAGCAAGGTCGATCTGTAGATGTTTTTGCTGAGTATGAGCTTACATATTCACCACCTTTTTGCTGAGATATATGTATTGCTGTGCATGCTTGCTATTGTTAGAACTCATGCCTAAACTATAGGATGAGTAGTTACCAAATAGCCGTATAAATAGTGGTGCTTGATCATTTGTTGAGGACGCATTCTTGCAAGCATTTTTATTTTCAACTTTTACTCTGTTTTATTTGAGAGAGAGAGAGAGAGTTTAGTTATATTGAAAGTGAGTGGACTTGAGTGAAGTAATCTATCAACTTGATTTTTAGAGGTTCATTGTGAAGCTATTATCAAGCTTGTTGCTATTTGGTTGAATTGCTATCATTTGATTGGATAAGCGATAACAAGCATGAGGATATTCTTCTTGTTATTTTATTTATGAATGAATTGTTCTCCATGTATGCTTGAATTGTGTTTTATGAGTACTTGCATTTAGGGAATCTAAAATGTCTTTGAAAAGGAAATAGAAGCTCTTATGCTATTTTTGTGATGTGCTTGTATGTACTATATAATAGGAGGTTGGTGTTTATCATAGGTATTATATACTAGATATGATTAAACTAGAGTGGCTTATGAGTTACTCTTAGCTAGGTTATTGATTTAACTAGAGTAGCTTGATTTTACTTCTAGGATTGATTATCCAGTATGGGAGGGAACTTGTGTACTTACTTGTTAAGTAGGTTTATTCCAAGTATGTAAAATGGTGATAGGTTATCTTTGGGGTGATAGATTATCCGTTGAAGGAAATACCTTGATGTGTAGTTTAGGATGGCCTTAAGTCAAATTGGCCTTGAGTAGTGTATGTGATAGATGACCTTCATTCAAATTATCATTTGAGAATACTTTGGCCAAAGTAGTGTGACTACCTTTGGCTCGACTATCAATTCACTATGATCCAATATTACATGCTAGTTCCATATTGTGGGATTACAAGTTCTAGTTCCATATTGTGGGATTACACAACACTATGCTCAGTTGGTTGTCGTTATTTGGTTACTCTACCAATCTCTTCGTCAAAGGGAAGGGCCATCTATTGAATGATAGATGTGCGGGGGACCACATTAAGAATCCGTGGTTGGAAGAAAAGTGCTTGAGTGATGCTTCTCCTCCATAGTAGGCGACAAAAAAAACAAGATTTGAAAGGAAGGATCTTGGAACGTTTACAATTGTTTGTTCCAAAGCTCATTGAGCTATGTATGTAAATGTATGAATTCTTGTAAGATTGTAACTTATGAAATTATTGTAACAAAATGGAATTCTTTTTGTATTATGTTATGCATCTTGTTCATATATTCTCAATAAAGAACAATTTTTTTTTATTGCAATGGCTTGTTAAATAGTTTATTTACTCTCAAGGTGAAAACTTAGGAGTTTTTACTTCATTGAAGGGTTAGTGTGTTACATTCCATTTTTGCTATGGTATAGGTAGAAGTTTGT
>VDFB02047875.1:0-12603 GCA_007258455.2 Sequoia sempervirens | reverse complement strand
AAATTTGGAAAAAAAGGTTTTGAAAGAGGTTTGGAAATTACAGACAAGCATTCAATGCAACAGGTCCTCCATAACAACGGTTGTTTTAGTTCTCTGAAAATATTACCTGATATGATAGGAATGGGTATTTCTCCAAATTGTTATCTCGAAATTGCAGTATTAGATGATTTTCTCATGTAACTTTCATATAATTCTTTTGTCTGAAGATTATTTAGGAACCTGTGGGAAAATTCTTCATCGCATAAACCAAGCATAGTAGCTAGACTAATAGTAAGACTCTAGGAAGATTGCTTTACAATTAATACTTATATAACATAAAACAAGGCTTTAACCTATTCTCCATGTTTAAATTTTAAAAAATAGGATAAGAGCAAACAATGTTTGGTTGAAACCCCACAGTATGAGTCAAGAAATCCATGTTCTTATGCATCTTATCCACAGACAAACTCAGTATCGTAGGAAACTTCACAAGCACTTTCTTGATCTCCTCATTAGTGAGACCGAGATTTTCCACATGCTTCAACTTCTTGTCAAGAGTTTTTGTGGTTACGCATGTAGGCATAGATCCTTCTTAAACATATCTTTGATTTGATCTTCAAGGAGACCAATGATTTTCATCTATTTTAACTTCTTTGCCACATTACTAGTCACATTGATATCGCTTAACAAAACATTTGGAGCCCTCTTGATAGCTTGGGATAGATGGGCTTCTGAGTCAAACAGGTTTATAAGTAATCAAATTTTAGGATTAAGGTTTTTCTCCAAACTTAAACTAAGAATTCTAGGCCTTCAGGTTATAGCCATTTCTAGGTCTTTTCTAGTAAGGCCTAATGTGGTGAGACAATCAATTTTGGGCTTCAGCCCATCCACTTTGAGTAAAAGGAGTATTGGGTATTTTCCTATGACAATCCTTACTTGGTGTGGAGTGAATCCCAAACCTCTGAAGAGTTGTAGTACCTGTTGGGTTGTGTGAAGGGCCTTGCATTATGACAGGGGTACCCTGATCTTCTTCTGGATTGTTGGCAGTTCATAGTCAGAAACCCCACATTCCTTGAGTAGGAATTATGTAATGTCATCATTGAAGAGTTGTCCGCTTTTTTCTTCTTGTTGTGGGTAGGATTGGATTGGGGATGTAGCATGATGCAATGATATTGAGGTAGATAATAATGAATTCTTAGAGGAAATAAGGCATGCAGATGAACGTGATAATGGAAATTTGAGGGGAAAAACAATGCATTTGGGGAGTAAAAATGTCCCTGCATGTAAGCTTGTGCTGAAATACAAAAGAGATTCAAGCAAAAAAATCATGGAATCAAAAACATAAGTCATGATAATAGTAACAAGTTATATAAAATCCTTACCCAAATTAGGTGGCGAACAAGAAAGTAGGCGTTGTCTTAATAATAATAGGGTTTGCAATTCTTCATAGTGAGGATTAGCGGCTCGATAAAATAGCATTATGTGTTGCCTTTCATCATATGCTATTATCGGTCCCTGCCAAGGTAGAAACTATTATTCCCTAGTTAGCCAATAGGCTATTTGTGTCAACTTTGCTTAGAATTTTCGTCAGCCTCATTGTTTTTCAGGCTTCCGACGATTGAGAAAAAGGTGGCGGGTGGGTTATAATTTTGGTCAGAATTTTCATCAGCCTCCCAGATATTTGACCTTTCGATGGCCATGAAAAAGGTGGCAGAGGTGGTTGTTGGCTCCTTTCACTACAACAAAATAGGCAAATAGTGCCGAATTTTAGTGTATTTCAGTACACAAATTGGGCGAGCTGGTTGGCGCTAACAGGCATGATCATCTCAGTGCCGACTTTATGCTAAATTTTGTGTTAGACGTATCACCCGAATTAGCATCGTGGTTAGCGCCGAAAAATCACAACGTCCCCATTAGTGCCAAAAATAGTGCCTCTGTTAACGCCTAAAATAGCACCAGGAAATAACATCGAAAATAGCGCCTAAATTAGCACCCAATTAGGCTTCTGGTTTTGCTTCTGATTTTACTTCTAGTTTGCTTCCAGTTTTTCCTCCAGTTTTGCTTCCAGGTTTGCTTCCAGTTTTGCTTCCGGTTTTGCTTCTAGTTTTGCTTCCCCTTTTGCTTCCAGTTTTGCTTCCAAGTTTGCTTCCAATTGTGCTTCCAATTTTGCTTCCACATTTGCTTCCAGTTTTGCTTCCAGTTTTGCTTCCAATTTTGCTTCTAATTTGGCTTCCATCGTTGCTTCCTTTTTTGCTTCTAAAAATGCTTCTTGTTTTGGCTTCCATTTATTAATTTAATATGTTTATTTCAATTTAATTAGTTAAATATATCGTGCCTCTTAAATAACTCATGATTATAGAGTAAGTAATTTAATTATTTAACTCATATGATTAAATAACAATATAATTATTGTAACATGATCATCATCTATAACTAAAACAAGTGAGTCAAATATCTATAATTTAATTGAATTTTGATATCCATCTTGAAGCTGATGAAATTAAAATCATCATACTTAATAAATATCCATCCAAAAATCATCGATCACTTTTAATATATATAAATTGACAAGTCAATACTGATAACATCATCATCATATATAACTAAAAAAAGTGAAAGTCAAATATGCTAGTACATCAAAAACATGTCAAAATGATACATGTCCAACAGTCGACATAAGTGAAAATGATACATGTACAAATGATATAAATAAAATTGATAAATTATGTAACTCAAATTGATACAAGTCAAGATGATACATGTCCAAATGATATAGTGAAAATGATACATGTCAATATGATGCAACTCAACAATATAGTACTATAGGCTGTGAAAATGATACATATGATAGTAACCATGAAAAGAGTCATCATAACGATATATCAACAATGATCCATGATGTGGTCTATATGATCATGAATGTCATTGGTTACTATCACCAACTATCTCATCATCATCATCACCATCGTGATCATCATCATTATCCTCATCGTCGCCGATATCATCATCATTGTCATCGTCCTAGGTGTCTTCCATATCTACATCATCATCATCCTCTGCCATGCGATCTATACAGCTAGAACCAATATTACGTGGATCTATATCATGGTGAGGATCATCTTGATCTTCTGGAAGACCCGTGTTTTGCAAAAAAAAAAAACATTTAAAACGAAAAGTTATTATTTATTTCATGCAATAATTTATTTTTCTGTTATATATCTAATATTACAACATATGAGACAAAACCATAATCATATTACATCATATCAAAGTGCATAATACTTCGTAAGGTACAAAGTTACAACTAATATTGGAGAGTCAGGAGAAACTTCAGCTTTAAAAAAGAAAGCCAATTAGGCTGGCAGACTTGTGGATCAGGCTAGCATGTGGTGGAAGAGGAAGAAAGATGACTGGAACTCTGGAGGCTCACCATAATGGATTTTAGTAATATTCAACCATGAGAGTGAAAGAGAGTTGATATCTTGCATCAATATTCAACATTCTTCAATACGGTGGAAAGGGAGATGATTACTGCTTCAATTTCGTTACATAACCATATCTGACATTAGGAACCAAAGAAGACCAAGGATGTGGTTTCATGTGAGGCCGTGGATGGTTACAAACTTTAGGAGGGCAGGTCAATACAGTCTTGATGGAAATTAGGAAGAACGGCAGGGATAGGAAAAAATAAAATCAATACAGAGTTTCAAGGATTTGTCAAGTGAGTAAGAGAGCTATGGGAACAACCTCATCTAAAAGATTTTGAACTAGAGTTTGATATACCATTTAGAGAGCTTGGTTTTCATGGAGTTCCTTTCAAAGCCTCTACTTTTATTGTTCCTACGGTAAAATGTTTGGTAGAGTTGGTGTAATTACCTTTCTTAGTGACTTAGGGAGAAACTAAATGTTTTCAAAAACAAAGTCAATTAGGTTGGTAGACGTGTGGATCGGGCCAACATTTGGTGGAAGAGGAAGAAAGATGACTGGAAATTTGGAGGCCCACCATACTAGATTTGGGTATTCAACCATGAGAGTAGATGAGGGAGCTGATATGATGTATCAAAACATTAAGCATGCATTCTTCGGCTAGCGAGAAGGAGATGATTACCTTGCTTTGTTGAACATAACCATATCATGGTGTGGGAACCAAGAAGACCAAGGATATCCAGTTTTATGTGGATGTAATGGATGTGGTCCAAACTTTAGGAGGGGAGATCCTGATGTCTACCAAGAGGCATAAATTCAGATGAATTAAGTTCACCTACATGTCTGCCAAAGTTTACTTCCAATTTTTATGACTGTTTTTCTTGACTACTAGAGTTTACTTACAAATTTGAAATTTCTTTCTGGTCATTTTGATGAGGATATATTCAGCCAATGTGTAAGCACCTTTTGTTTGTATCACAACCATAGTAACGACACTCAGACTCACCTGGACTCGGCTAGGGTGACTCGACTTGGGGACTCAGGACTCGCAGACTCAGACAAAATGAAAAAACCCTAGAAATTTAAAGATTTTTAAGGATTTAAAACTTGTTTCATGCACCCTTTATTAAATAGACCTTAAATACACAATAATATCATTAAATAGAAGAAAATTTGATCACATACACAAGTATACATCGATCACTTAAGTATAAACACAAATTTTAGCTGAAGGAAATACACATACACAAGTATACTACTATTATGCCCTTAATAAATTTTTACCTGGCTGCAATGTCATTTGAGTAGTCTTAGTCTTATGCTCCAAATTGATTAAAGAAATGTGGAAGTGTTAACTCCAAATTGCCAATACTAAGTATATCTATAACTATAAATTTTCTCTATCACATTCACAATAGAAAGGAACTTGTTGGAAGTAGTATGCTCTAAATTGCCAATACTTAGTGAATCTAGATCCATAGTTAGTAATGTCCAAACAAAACTTGTCCCAACAACCATAGGGAAATGGGAAAAGTTAATGGGTAATAATCAATGGGCTACGTAGGAGGCTGTCATATTGTCAGTTGATTACCTAAGCCTTCCCCCATGCCCATTTCCCTATGGCTGCTAGGACAAGTTTTGTTTGGAACATTACTAACTATGGATCTAGATTCACTAAGTATTGGAAATTTAGAGCATACTACTTCCAACAAGTTCCTTTCCATTTTGACACACTATTAATGTGATAGAGACAATTTATAGATATAAATATTAAACAATGTTGCAGCCTGCAATAAGCCAATAACACATAAAAAAATTAACATTCAAAGTTTAAACTTTATAATTAAATTATTAAACTAAAAAATTGGGTTAGCTTTTAGTTAGCTTTTTTGGATAGCTCTATTGGGTGTTGAGGACATTCCATTTATCTTTTGAATGTTAAGAAGTCAGAGTTTCAAGGATTTGTCAAGCGAGTAAGAGAGCTATAGGAGTAGCCTCATCTAAAATATTTTGAACTAGAGTTTGATATACCATTTAGAGAGCTTGGTTTTCATGGATATAAAGTATTATGAAAGCAGAATGAACTTGAACTGGCGGCCAATTTTGAAGACTATTACTAATGATCTAGATAAATTTATTGAAGACTATTACTTTTAAACTAATTAATATCATTTACTTTTTCCAAGGAAATAAAAAATATATATCATTTAACATATTAAATATACTTACAAATTATTGAAGGAATGTTTTTCGAAATTATTGAAAAATTAGCTCTTTTTGCCCGCGTTCGACGTACGTTTGGCATTAATGTTGATAGCTAGAAATTTGCTATGTAATGAAGTTTTTTCTTGCATTTCCTTCGATGCTTCTTGGTTTTCAGGAGTAAGGAGAGTGTTAGGATGGCGGTGTGAAGTAGTCTGGTGGCTAACGTACCAGAGAAGAAATGGAGACCAACTTCACTCTGAAAGCGAGGAGGAAATTGGATCCTTTTGATGGCAAAGTGATGGTGAAGAGACTGTGTGGCTTGTTCTTGTACAAGGATGTGAAGGTGGTGCAATCTATGCAAATCATTCTGGGTAATGGCTTCGAAGATATGAAGCACAAATATCGGACTAATATGGATATATACTCTCTGATCATGGCATGGGGACTGTACTTAGGAGATTCAGTGGAGGTTGTAAGAAAAGTGATGAAAGTGTTGGTGCATAGGGATTTCTTAGTGAACATGGAGAGTATCCTGGAAAGGGTTATACCAGGAAAAGGCTTTGTGAGCGAAGGCATGGAAGGTGTGGACCCATAAGTAGTAGAGATAAATCGCCCTTTCATTAGGTGGCCAAAAGGAAGAACCAAATCCGTGTGGAGAGAGGGTACGGAACGGGGGTGGAAAGCTTTGAAACTATGTGTTGAATTAATGGAGACTGAGGAGATAATAGTGGGACTCAAAGCCATCGCCAGAGAGGAGTTGTGTGAGAAGAAGGGTTTGCGTCTGAGAAAGAAGGTGAAGCCGCTCGCAGAAATGTGCCCATTGCATCTGGGCAACTCTTTTGGAACTTTCGCGTAAACTAGTTTATTGTGTTTAAGCTAGATATTGATGTATAAGTTTAAGGGGTTAAGCCTTGTTTTTGGTTTCGATATTGTAAATAGCTAGTGTTTGGGTAGTAGTTAGTTGGATAGTTTTTAGGTGGTTGTGGTAGGGTTTTTTGATCCGTAGGTTTTTATTCTGTTTTAACAGACATGATGTGATGGTGCTAGAAATTTTTTTTATTTGGAGCTTTGTATATTTTGATTTATCTTAAACAAAATAAAAATATTATCACCGATTGAAGAAAAAATAAATTTAAATATCGTTTAATAAATTTGATATAATCTTATGAGAAAATTCAAATACCTGCGTACTCTCCTCGCCAGACTTCCTTCGTGTATCCTAGCTTCATGTTTCTTCAGTTGCTGGTAGCACCCTGCTCTCTTCACGCAACATTTTTCCCTTTTATGTCATTTGATTTCTTCCTTCACACAGGAAATTTTTAAATTTTAAATTTTGATTTCTTCCTTCATGCGGCGGTTTTCCCTTTTTTGTCATCTGATTTCTTCCTTAATGCCAACTTGAGCGCCAACTTTTGGCTGTTAATGTAATCAGTTTGGGGCACCTAAGGTGGCGCCAAGTGCGCCTAATTGAGCACCTATCATTTTATGTTTTTCCTAGTCTAGCCTTGTGACTCAAAGTTCTCATCATCAATTCGATTACACTAACCAAATAATGCAAATATTTCTCGACATCACTAGCTAGCTACATTTGTATAAAATCATAAAACATTCTTTATTTTCTATCAAGTAGTTATTTTGATAATTCATGTGAAATCAATTATATTATTTTGCAATGAACAAAAATCAACATGAATTATAAAATGTGGATAAGGATACAATGTTCTTTCGCCATTTACTCACAAAAAAATGCATGGGTAACGACACAAAAATATGACAAACATAGTTATATGAAATGGATGTGAAGTGTGTGTAGATGTATATGAATGCTTACAAATGCAAGTAAATGAATGTAAACTAATTTTTATCAACTTTTCACTACAGCTCAATTTGATGGAGCTGTTTTGTTCAAAGTTTTATTTTAAGGTGAAAATTCAAAATTAACCTCTACAGATGTTTAATCATTGCAAGTGTTTAAAAGATTTTGGAGTTCCAAGATGCAATGTTTTTAAGTTGTATGATTCAATTACAGCATTAAAGAGTTGCATAAAATAAAAGAGATTCTTTCATTATGTATTCAGTTGTAGTGTTCAAACAAGTGATTTACATTGTTTTACGTGAAAGGAAAAGATATAGAATTGAACAAGTGATTTACAAATGCTAAAAAGATATAGAATTGGGTAATGGAAAATCAAAATGTTGCCCTGCCCAAACTCCTGCCTTGTTTTTGTGACCACCGTTGTCTCATGGCTCCTTCATCAGCTTGGTGCGGTAGAGCGGTTTTTACTGCGGTCCCACAAGGCGCTTCATCCTTCTCGGTGGTAGTGCGGTGAAAGCTTCTATGGCGGCACACAAGTCTTCCTTCTGTTCCTGGCGGTGTTGTGGTGACTCCTGCAAGTCTTCTACCATTGGCGTGCGGTAGTGCGGTGACCACCGCTGTCTCGCGGCTCCTTCATCAGCTCGGTGTGGTAGAGCGGTTTTTACCACGGTCCCACAAGTTGCTTCTTTCTTCTTGGCAGTAGTGCGGTGAAAGCTTATGTGGCAGCATTTTTATTCACAAAGGAGGCCATGGAGAGAGGATGTGGACAGTGTAAAAATACTAAATTGATGAGAGGAAAGTGGGTGGAAATAGATGAGACAACATTGATTAAGCACTAAATTTATTTTGATATTTTTTTGTGTGAGAAAAAATTACTAATGACCTTTTCATAAATGTTATGTGAGTAAGATTTCTGGATAAACTGTGTGCAAATTTTTACATAACTATCATGGACTGTGAAAATCAAATGTTATTAATTTTCATAAATGTGTTTGATAGCATATCATGCCATTGGCAATTAGGGGGGATTCTTGTCTCACAGTTGACTTATGGAATGCCATAAGTCGATTGTCAGCATTTACAAGGTATGTGATTATATGAAACGTTCATGTGTGAGAGACATAGAGATATTATATTGCATTTTAATTTATGACTAAAGGTTCATACTAATTTACTATTATTATATTAGGTGGGTGACCTCCAAGGAGATCCATGAATCTCAAATGCCTAAAATTTGAAATGCTTCAGTAATATTATGTTGTACTTGGACAATTGAAAACCTATTTTATTCTCCTAGCAAGCTTTTTATTTTCCATTATAATTCTAGACCAAACAACATTTGCGGGGATGGCCTTTTACACCAATCTTAATTTGTATGAAGTTCACGAACCTATTGTCAAGCAGTAAATTCCTTTCATAGACAGGAAATGTAAAGGCTTCATTTAAGAAAAGATAAGTAGTCTCTTTCTGAGGGTAATCCACATGCAAAAAGTAAAAAGCACATAAAAAATAATTGTACAGTAGAAAATCATATTGAATCAGTTTTTGATAAGTAAAAACAGGTTTTGAAGGGGCCTCGAAACCCTTTACAACGATGCCAAGCTGCAAGAGAAATTAAACCATTAAGCCCAGCAGCCCAAAAAACCAAAAAGTTGACATAAGATGGAACATTAGCAACCCGTCAACAAACCTAAAAGTAAAAAACATCAGCAAACCTACTAAACCAAAAGAGGAAGCACAAACTACAACAAATTATCTAAAACATTAGCTGAGGCCATGTTCTCCTTGATGACCTCCTCATGGATACTGATAACATCCTTCAACTTCTCAACAACAACAACATCCCTCTTTTTCATCTTGCTCCTCGTCCTAAGGCATGGACCCACCTACACGTCCTTCTCCAGCACAGGAGTAGAAGCTTCTGCTTTCTCCACCAGGTAAGAGCCACTAATCTCTTCAATCCTTTCCTCCATATTACCCAAGTCAAGTGGTTTTCTGGTCTAATTTAGCGCTTTCTCATTCATAACATAAAGACCCATAGCAGTGGTCTTCAAAGAGTTATTGTTGATATTGACCACCATTTTCAAGTCCTCCGACATCTTTCCCATTTTATCCTCCAGACATTCCACTTTGTCCTCTAACATTTTATTAGTAGTAACTTCCAAAGAGGAAATTCTTTCCTCATGAGAAACCCCCAAATGATCAACATCGACCAGTAGCTTATCAAGCTTAATATGCATTGATTTCACTTTTCCTTTTATTTCCCACTCCTTTTGGTTACCTCTTAGCATAGCAACACAAACATCCTACCAATTTTTCATCTTAAGATTGAGCTCCTTAACCTCAAAAAATAACCACTTAACAAGGGAAAGCAAGTTTCTCATTCCATCTTCGGCCATTCTACAAAACATATTCATGTCAATTTCATCCCAGTTAACCGGAGGCTGACCCTTCTACTCCAAGTCAACAAGGGTATTAGAACAATCCTTATTCTGTTCATCCTCTTCTTCGGCTGGGGAATCCTCGACATCCACCTTTATCCTCTCCTTATTTGGTAGATTCTCCAAATCAGCTAATGCCTCCAGACGTTCCTTCTTCACTTCCTTCTCCACAACAGAAAAATCCAGAGAACAATTAACCGCATCAATCCCCTGCATATCCACGGGGCCAATCTCATTAGGCTTCACCTCCATCTTAGAGTTTCCCATATCAGCAGGGCCACTCAACTAACCACCCAAATTAACTAGCACCTTAAGCCCTTGCACTAGGGAGCTCTCTAGTAGACCATCCTTACCAGGAACAGGGTTCCCCAACGAACCATTCTGAACACAATCAAAATTTGAAGAATCCACATCACCCACAAGATGACAACCCTTCAAACCCTCTTTTCTAGAAGACAACGCGGGATTCACATTTAAACCAGGGGCAACCACCTCAATTTTCCTTTTAGTAGAAGCTTTAACTTTCTTCATGCCTTTGGTTTTTCCCTTCGAAGATTTTCTAACAGAATTAGCCATAGTCTCCCACAACTCCACATCAGTCTCATAGCCCTTACCCCATTCTTCTAATTCCTCATCCCTTTCCTCAGAGCCTCCTTCATCAACATACATATCCTCATATTCTGACTCTTCCTCCTCCGAACTACCGACCCATTCATCGACAGAGTCCCCTGTTTCATACCCATCATTTTTAACTTCCTTCTTACTAGGAGTTTTAGGGGAGACCGAGATCAACTTTAGCTTGATATGAGCAAAAATCAAACACATAAGCCCTTGATGAAGAACCGCCTTCTTAGAGTTATTTTTGTGGTCTTCAATACTCTTCTCCATAGAATGTAATAGGTAAAAAGGAAACGAGACCGAAACATTATGCCTAAAATGATTTAAGAGCATAAAATGGTGAGTGTAAACCACAGAGAATCTACCTTCAAGGGTGAAGTAGTGCATAATGGCCAACACGAGGTCCCTCCAAAGCAGCTTCAGGGACTTCCTAGCATAACCTCCACTTCCAATTTCCTTAACCTTCTTCATCTCATCATGTTTAAAGAAATTCACAAAAGCCTTCTTAGCCGCTCCCCTATCTCTGAAAAACTTTCTCCCAACAACTGAAAGACCAGTTACCTCCGTAATAAAATCCTCTCCAATTCAAAACTCAATGCCCTAGTATCGCAGAGACCTCCCATTCCATCCTTTCACAAAGAAATCCATTACATCAAGGTCTAGGCCTTGAATTCTCTACATAAATTGAGTAACCCCCCCAATTCCAAGTGCTCCCACATAGTAGCATTTTTCTAAAACTCTTAACAGGAACTCAACTCAATTCTACAACGGTCACCACCCATAGTGACAGGAAACAAATAAAAACCCAAGAACACCTGGAAGAAATGAAAAAGTAAAATGAACTAGGCACTACTCAAAACAATACAACAAACACCCACAATGCGTGTGGACTTATCATTCCAAGTAACCCTGCCAAAACTGCCAGTCCATCCTTCTACGGAAACCAAGGAAAGAATAATGAAACTGAAAGAGCAAAGGGTCGATGTGCAAAACCCAACTTAAAATCATAATGAAAAACCTTTCCCCAAGAGCATCTTGCCTAGAAACAAGCTAGCTAGTCATCATTAGAAATACACTTCAAATTAAGAGGTAGTGATTCAAAAGAATCCCACTCAGATCTCTTAGCCACTCCTATGTTGGCAACCCCATCAACCATCATGTTCGCTTCAGGAAAAAAATGTGTGATTTTGATCTCCTCAAAAGATTTAATAATATATATTGAGTCATTAATAAAATTGGCAATTGACCATGAAGGAGGACATTTCATCATGAGACAATTAATCACATTAAGAGAGTCCCCCTCTAGCCATAGTTTAGAAATACCTTGTTTCTTAGCCAAAACTAATCCATGATAAGCTGCTGCAGCCTCCACATAGAAAAACAATTATATAGTAGAAAATCAGATTCAATCAGTTATGTCTTATTTCACTTGCACACTTATCTAAAAGACATAGGGTATTCACCATACATTTCCCTTGACAAAGAAAACATGTGCTTTCATTTATTTTTACTATATATCTCAGAAGTGAAATTGTTGTTACATAATGATGCACTGAGAAAATAATATATACAAAAAAATGCAAAGATTTTTTTTGAAATTTAACATGCAACCTACTGTGTTGTGTTGAAAGGAATCAAGATTAACTGGGACAAGAAATAAAAATTAAATTTGATGATTGTACTTAAAAAGTGAACAGATATGAAAAGTGTGGACAATGATGGTGCCAAATTGAAAACCTTGATTCTGATGACATTACTATTTTATGCCATTAGAGATAAAGAGCACATACAATTTTGTATACATAGAAAATAAAGATTTGAAACTAGTAAACTGAAAATGTAAACACTATAAGATTTTTCCTTAAACAATAATTCACATACTCACTTACAAAAAAGGGTGAAGCATTTTTATTCAAACTCTGTTTTCTTTAATAGACATGACAGTAAAAGAATATTTACAAGTACAAGAATATATACAATGTTTCATAGAAAATAAAGAATGTTTCATAGAATATATCTTTAGAATGTAGGAACTTCCTTTGTCGGATTTTTGGAAATTCCTACACACAAGTTCTGCTTCAAAATGAAAACACCTAGAAGTGTTTCACACCAACTCAA
>VDFB02047874.1:0-15938 GCA_007258455.2 Sequoia sempervirens | reverse complement strand
AATTTATTGAGGGCATAGATGATTGCCAACATTTCTTTTTCTGTAACAGTGTAGTTTAATTCAGCCCCTTGTAGATTTTTGCTTATGTAGTAGAGTGCATGTTCTGTTGAACCACCCTTCTGCCCTAACACAACTCCAATGGCATAATTCGATGCATCGGTATGAATATGAAATGGAAGTGACCAATCAGGTCTTTTCAAAATAGGTGCCTGTGTAAGGGAAACTTTTAAATCAAGAAATGCTTTTTCACATTCTTCTGTCCAAGAAAAATCTACATCTTTCTTCAGCAGACTGTATAAGGGGCCTGCTATTTGGCTGAAGTCCTTGATGAATCTTCTATAGTAGCCAGCATGGCCTAGAAAGCTTCTTACTTCTTTCTGCTAGGTAGGAAAGGGTAGATTAGAGATGACCTCAATCTTAGTAGGATCAACCTGTATTCCTACAGCAGAAATATGGTGACCAAGCACTATTCCCTCCTACATCATCATGAAGCACTTTTGACTATTCAGTGATAGGTTGTGATCTTCACATCTCTGTAGTATTTTCTCCAAGTTAGATTGAGCTTCTTCAAATACTGTACCATAAGTAGTAAAGTCATCCATGTATATTTCCATGCAATCATATGAGATGTTTGAGAAGATACTTATAACTGCCCTCTGGAAAGTTGCAGGTGCATTGCAGAGACCAAAAGAAAAAACTGAATAGGCAAACGTTCCCCAAGGGCATGTAAAAGTAGTCTTTTCTTGATCCTCAGGAGAAATCTTAATTTGATTGTACCCACTGAAGCCATTTAAGAATGAGAAGTACTTTTTCCCAGCTAAATTATCTAGAACTTGATCAATGAATGGAAGAGGAAAGTAATCTTTCTTGGTTGCCAAGTTGAGCTCTCTGTAATCTACACATACCCTCCATTTTCCTCATTTCTTAGGAACAATAACCAATGGGGAAACCCACTGACTATCCAAGATTGGGTAGATAAAGCCAGCTGTTAACATTTTCTGCAATTCTTCTTTAACAATTTCTCTCAAAGCTAGATTGATTCTTCTTTGAGGTTGCTTGATAGGTCTGAACTCACTGTTAATGTATATGAGATTGGTACAGAGTTTTGGGTCTAAACCCTTCATGTCACCATATTCCCAAGCAAAAGCTGACTTATGACTGGTAAGCATTTTGACCATAGATTCTTGTTGCTCACTGGTGAGGTTTTTAGTGATGCTCAAGGTTTTTCCTGCGGCTACCTCAACTTGGGAGGTTAAATCTACCATAGATACTTCAAGCAGAAATGGAATTTCTACCCCGTGGGGTAGCAAGATGTGTAAGCAGTCAGTTGCTGCAGGATAATGAGCTAATGTAGGCGAAGGAAGAATGGTCTGCAAGGAACATGGATTTTTTCACAATGAAAGTATTTGGTACCATAGTTATTCAGTAGGATATTGGACAGTATACCTTCTTCTTCTTCTTGTGCAATGAAAGGCTCTCTGGTAATCATCATTAAATTGGCCACAGAGTTCACTTCCTCCTCTCCTCCCAAATCTAGCCAAACAACCTCTCCAAACTCAAGTTGGGGTAGGGCTGGAGAATAGAGTGTAAGCTTCTTTGTGCTATACCCATCAGATATTGTCATGTTACCCGACCTACAACCAATGTAAGCATCAGCAGTAGCCAACCAAGGCCTTCCTAGTATGACAGGGTATCCCCCCAATGATGCCTTTAGAGATAAGACCATAAAATCAACAGGGTACTCCCAAGAATCCAAGGTGACTACTAGGTCTTCAACTACCCCATCAGGTTTGACAGTGTAGCTATCAGCAAGCTATAATATTGTAGGTGTAGCCCTTAGGTCTGAAATATTAAGTCTTACAACCAGGTCCTTTGTCATGACATTGATAGCTGCACCAAGATCTACTAAAGCATTCTTAATTTGCAACCCATTAACATTGATCTCCACAATAGGGCTTCTTGGATCTAAATATTTTGGGATGCTAAGCTTCCCTAGCATTAAGTCAAAGAGTTGACCTAGGACATGGACAGTTTGAGGGTCCTTCTTTTCCCTCCCTGGTTTCTTCAAACATGCCTCCTTGATGGCCTTGCCATAGATAGGTACTTCTTTGATTGCTTGGAACAAGGGGATTTTCACACATATATGCTTTAGCTGGTCAAGGATGTCAAAGGTAGGTTCCTCTTGTTTTTTTACATTTTCACCTTCCAACCTTTGTGGGAAAGGAGGGGACACTTTATCAGATGCCTTAGGTAATGATGGAATCTGAACTGGCTCATTTGGTTGGGCTTGGTCATTGGTATCTTCTTCTTGGTTAGTCTCCTCAGATGGAAATTTTGAGATTATGGGAGGAGATGGTGTGGGCAGCACAGTTCCTGAACATAAATTAATATTATTCAGGTTAAGAGCATAGGCAGGCTGATGATTAGGATCAACAAAATAGACTTGCTGCTGCTGCTGCGGTTGCTGGTTATTTGGATTAGGTGCTGCCTGAGCAGGTAGTTGGGTTGGATTTGGATTCTAACCTTGATTAGTTACAGGAGGTGGCATAATGGATTGCTGCTACTGCGGTTGCTACAGGAAACCAGTGGGTGGATTTGACCATTGCTGGCCTCCTCTCCATTGGTTAGACTGCTGCCAATTCCCTTGTAGAGGCTACCACTAATTTTGTTATGGTTATTTCCAATTCCCTTGTGAGGATTGCCAACAATTTTTCTGGGCATTTGGCCAAGGGTTATTCCACTGAGGTTGGGAGTATGGCCCATAGTTTGGAGGGTACTGGTTTTGCCATTGACTATTATATGAACCAAAATTTTGCAAAGGGTCCTGAGGCATACCTTGTCTTGGGGCCCATGGCCTACGTTGAGCAACAAAGAACACTTCCTCCTCTCCTTCAATGGTTTTGAATTTATTAGGGAGATGTTGTACCTCCAAATTGGCCACTGCTTTGCATCAGTAGTCTTTCTTTCTTTGTCGGCAGTGGGGGCAATATTTAGCTAACATTGCCTTAGCTTCCTCTTTCTTCCTTCTAGCTTGCATAGTATCTAGTTGAGTAGCTACATCATTGATGATATCCTACTTGAAGTCAGACAAGAGATTGGTAATCTCCCCTTTAGATATTCCAGAGCCACTTCCTTTTATAGAAGAAGGTCTAAACCCCCTTCCCTTCTTTACAACTGCTCTGGAGTAATTGAGACATATTTTCTTGATATCATCCCAATCACTTTGGGTGACATCACCTCCTACCATGAGGTCAAGGGCCTCCATGCAAGTATCATTGACTCCCCTTAAGAAGAGAAGTTTTTGAGATTCCTCATTCAGCTCATGATGAGTATTCTTCTACACACTAAACAAGAATCTTGACACATAATCCTCCAAGGTTTCATCCTCCTTTTGTGACATTTTGAAGATGTCATCTCCTCTCAGATCATTTCCTCTACAATACTCTTTATATTTACTCAAGAACAGAGTCTTCATTTCATCCCAAGTGTTAGCTACATTGCTTCCCAATCCCATGAACCATCTCAAGGCTACCTCCTTTAGAGTAGAGGGAAACAATTTCAACTTGTGCGCTGAGGTTGTATAGTCATAGCTTCTACAAAGGATGTCAAATTCAAACAAGAAGGTATGAGGGTCCTCAGTAATAAGTCCATAGAACTTTGGCAATAAGGAGGCAAGGATGTTCTTGAGGTTATTATTTTCATGTAGGTCAGGGATTGGAAATGGAAAAATAGGATTTGCCATTCTTGGTTGTATTCTTGGATTAGCTCCTGGTTGATGAACTACAAGAGCAAGTGGATTATTTGATTCAGTTTCTTCGGATAGGTTAAAGCTTAGTTTAGAGGAATTAGAGGAAGAAGATGAAGTAACTAAGTCTTGGCCAACATCCAAATATGAGTTGTCTTGGAATAGGTTCGGTTCAATCTCTTCAATATCTATGCTCCCAGGAAGGAATCTTCCAAATTGGTCTCTTCTTCTATGCATACAACAAAAGTAAACTAACTATGGAGATGCTGGAATGCAGAATTCTAAACTAAAAATACTAAGAATGAAATCTTAAACTCTTTACTAGCATGCCTATAATAGGTTCTTAGTTTGACACCATCCCCGGCAACGGCGCCAAAAATGTAGTGTTCTTTAATCAGCTCAATAACTAGGAACATGAATTCCTCTACTCAGGGATTGAACATCACAACTGGCAGTCATGACCTACTAAAGAACCTTATTTAATTATCAACCCAGGGACGTAAACTTGAAATGGGACAGCACAAGATATGCACTAATCACCCTTCCAGACATACATGATTCCTAAAATGCCTTATACTGGAATTTAAGTATTGGAAACAACTTTACTGTTTAACTTTGCTTGAAAATGAAAAACTCGAAAGATAACCTATTCTACTCCTAGTGGCTGCAGGAACAGTTGACAACTCTGAGTTTCTGCCAGCTACAGGAACAGTCACATTAACTTCTATGAAGGGAAATGCAGCTATTCTAACTTGCAGAATAAAAGTATGGATAGTTCCCTAAGTGGGCCCCCTTAGGTAGTGCCAAAAGCAGACAACAGACTAGGTGAAAAACTTCATAAGCTTTATTGATTCAATGTAAACAAGTACATGGCACAATCTCTTGGCTAAATTTCTAAGACTGAAAGTGTGTTACAATAGCGATTTTCTTAGCCAACCCCTTCTCTGAAGGAGAATGGGCTATTTATTGAAAACTGATCCTAACTACTAACCAACCTTCCCTTCTAAAACGGGAGGCATTTATTACATTTAACTAACTTAAGTAAAGAGATGAATAACAATGCAAGAACTAAGTCAAATTGGTTTAGCAGTCTTAAAGCACCATCATCTTGGATTTATGCACCACCAAGATGCCTGGCCTAGATTTCTGGAACACTCTCCCTACATGGCGGATGAGTTGAAACTGTCTCCTCATCCTTTGTTGTTGAACTAGTCTTTATGGATTTGGTCTTCAATTCTTCAAGTGGAAATTGAATTCCCTTCCTTCAATCGTGGTACCTGCAAAATATCTCGCCATCTTTTCCTGAGGAAGAAGGTTAGCTCAACACGTTCATCCTTTAAGACAATCCATTACTTTATTCATTCATTCATTAAGTATTAAACTAAGGCAAACATTGTTTCAGATATGGCTGCAGGAAGTTTTGGTAGTGGAGGCTGCAGGAAGGTTTATGATCACAAAAAGCCATAAAGTATTTATCAGACTAATAAAACATTAAAGGTAATAATCATGGGACTTCTTATCACAATATACTCATCATATTTAAGTCATAAAAAGGTCTATATCCTATCCCATAAACAGACTGAATGTTTGTTTTAGCATAATAAAAATAACAAAGTATTTATAAAAGTATGATCAAAATGTGCCAAAACTTGGCTCATCACAAATAATGGAATTAATTCTTGCAAAGATGTAGATGATGTCAAGATAGAGCATTCCATAAGTTTTCATCATTTTATTATGGTGGAATCTCTATCTATGACATTTATTCAATGACTAGAAACCCTAGGTAGGGTTTGTGACTATTTTTACAAAAATGCCTATATCTCCTACAAAAATCAATAGATTTAGATCAAACAAAAAGAATTGTAAAGATAATGAACCCTTGAAACTTCTCTAATCAAATTTCAAGTCGTACAAGAAAGTAAAATTTTGTACAAGATGGGTTACAATTTGTTTTTACAAGGAAAAACAATCTAGAATGTGCAAAATTAAAATATTCTTCATTCAAACTCCTACCAACCTTGGGGGTCATTTTTACACTACATATTTATGCTCTTACAATCATTTATCAACCTCCAACTATCCCACAACTACTTCCTTAACAAAATGTGCAAAGTTTTCATTACAACATTGACAACTTTTGACCAACTTTTACAACTTTTTCCTACATTGCACCTAATTACCCAAAATGGTCCTAGATGACCATATTTAAATAAATCAAGCCAAAACAAAAAAAACCCAAAGTTTCCAAATATAACCCAAGGTGCATCAGGGTGCCCCTACACCAGATCCTAAAGGTGCAACATAAAGGTTAACTTGGGTCATGAAGATGGGAAGTTCCAACTCACTGCAAAAGAGACAAGAATCTACTACCCGCTCTACTCGATTTTGATACTGGACAGACTAGGAATTCTTCATATAACCAGGTTGAATAGGTAGCTTTGAATTCATTCTAAGGTCTATGAAACACTTAGTACCTCCAATATCTATCAAAATGGAAATGGTTCAGCCATAGAGCTTACTCGTTAACTGTATTGGAGAAGCTCGGTACGTTGCTTGCCTATTGTCCACTATTGCATGGATCTTGTATTGCGGGGTCTATTGTTGGTTTCCTTCCTTTCATGACCTTGACTTCTGTGGGAAATTAGAGGCATAATGTTTTCCCCCACAATTGTAACATCTATCACATAGTCCTCTTTGAGTTCCAAACTTATCTTCTTTTAAGTGACCTTGGGTGCTATTATAGGCATCATTTCCCTTGTTATCCCTTTTATTCCTGCTACCTTGGTTCCCTTCTTCCTTTTTTGGAGGGTTTCCTTCTCTTTTTAGGATTATGATCTGATGGTACTTACTTCCTTTTTGTTCATCACCCTTCTGAAATATTTTGTTTCTAAATCAAGGCTTAGAGTCCGCTCCTTTACGAAGATTAGATAACTGTTGTAACTTCTACTCTTACTTTATAGCATTTTCAAAAGCTTCTGCCATAGTGGGAGAATTCTGTAGATCCACTTAGACTCCAAGGTGGGATCTTACTCCCAATATAAAATTTCAGATCCGGAAACACTCATCGGCTTGATACTAAGGAACATACTTAAGCAAGTTGGTAAAATTCTCCCAGTAGTGCACTATTATCAGGCCTTCCTGGGTCAGATTCTAAAATTTAGTCATTTTCTTGTCAAATAAAAGCTCTGGTATCCACCTCTTTCTAAAAGATTCGATGTAAAATTCCCAAGTAATCCCTTATGGAGGAAGTCTTCCTTCGGCCTTCTCATTATCCCACCAAGTAGATGCCTCTCCAAACAATTGGTATGCAACCCAGGCAGCCTTGGTCTAATCCAATGGGTTATAAAGACCAAAGTATTTTTCCATCTCTATGATCCAAGCCTCAACCTCATCTTTGATAGCCTTGCCATCAAACTTCGGTGGTGCTACATTCTTAAGATCCTTTCCAAGTTCTTAAGATTCTCTTCTTCTCTGTGACAATATTTTTTCCTTGAATCTTGTAGATATTAAGCCTAGTAATTTTTATTTTACTTGGAACAATAGGAGATTGGGGGAGGATTGTATTCCTGAGAGGCTTGACAAGTTCCTAGTTTCTTGTTTTTGGATTGGTGGATCTTGGTCTATTTGTTCTAAGATTTTAGACTGGAGGGGTTTGGATCACTAGCCTATTAAGTTATTTGTTGTATCTTCTTGCATTGCTTGTTCTCCCCTCTTTCAAGTTTCATCTTATGTGGTTGTAGGATCCCTCTCTACATGATTATTTTGTTGAGTGGTGGCATTTGGGTAGACCTAATTTAGGTACTTTTATGTATTCTTTTTCCAAGCAGCTGCAGTATGTGAAGTACCATCTCAAAAGGTGGAACAAGTAGTTTTTTGGAAACATATTCCATGCTAAGGTTGGTTTGGATGCTATCACCCATGAGATTAGGGAGTTTGGACTTTTTGAGGACTCTCCCAAGGAGGAGGTGAGGGATTTGAAAGTTTTGGATGAGTGTGAGTTGCATGAGGATATTTACTAGAAACAAAAGACTCAGATTGAATGGTTACAGGGGGGACAAAAACACTACTTTTTTCTTCAACTTTGTGAAGGCCAGGAGACATGGTAATTTGATCCCTTTTCTTGTGAATGATAGGGGGATCATTTTTCCTCTTTGGGAGATATATTCGAAGAAGCTTCGCAGTACTTTGCCTCCTTATTTAGGGAGGACTCTCTGGATGTGTTGGTAGAAGAAAATATTGTTATTTCCTCCATTCCCTCTTTGGTTTTTTTGGAAATGAATGATTACCTCTTAGGTTGTATTTCCCTAGAGGAATTGGAGGCCACTTTCTTTCAAATGAAAAAATGGAAAGCCCCTGGGCCTGATGACTTTTTGATTGAATTCTTCCAAGAATTTTGGGACATTATAAATATGGATTTATTAGAGGTGGTTCATAAATCTTAAAGGAACAAGAAGATGTTGAGGGCTCCGAACTCCACCTTTCTTGATCTTATCCCAAAATATGAAGGGGCGAATAGGCTGAGTTTGTTTCAGTCCATTTATCTTTGCAATGTGGTTTATAAAATTATTTCCAAGTTGATTTCTGAGAGGTTGAAGTGGTGGATTAGTGGTCTTATTTCTAAGGAATAGGGAGGCATTGTGATGAATAGAAAAATCTTGGATCTTGTGGTTATTTCCACTGAAACAATTTAGTCCATGGTGAAATTAAATAAAAAGTTATGTTCGTCAAGTTGGATGTGACAAATGCTTATGACAAAGTTAAGTGGTCCTTTTTGCATAAAGTGCTTATTTCTTTTGGTTTTGTTAAGGAGTAGGTTGTGTGGGTTATGAGTTGCATCACAACCACTTCTTTTTTAGTTTTGATTAATGGGGAACACTCTTCCTTATTTGGATCCTGTAGAGGCCTTAGACAAGGGGATCCTCTTTCTCCTCACTTATTCATTCTTTTGGATGAAGGATTGGGGAGAGTCATTAAGAGCAATGTGGTGCAAGGTCTTATCCAAGGTTGGGTCTGGGTTAATAGTTTACCTCCTCAATCACACTTATAAATTGTTGATGATACTACTTTGATGGGAATGGTTAAGGTTAGAGATGCCACTCATTTTTGCAAGGCTTTGGACATGTATCTTGCTACTTTCGGACAAATGATTAATGAGGGTAAATCTTTCATTTTCTTCTTTAATACTTTGAGGCTCATTCAACAGCGGATTGCTTGTATTTTGAGGTTTTAGATTAGTTCTTTTCCTTTGATTTATCTTGGAATCCCTATCTCTACTAGTACCCTCCCTAGGGGCTCTTGGAAAAATATTTTAGACAAGTTTCGAGCGAAGGTGAACCATTGGACTCATAGATGGCTCTCTTTCACTGGTTGGATTCAGCGTCTTAAGTCAATGGTTCAAGTTCTTCCCAATTATAGGTGTATGCTCCAGGTGGCTCCCATTGGATTTATTAAGGATTTGGATTCTCTGACTAGGTAATTTTTATGGGCCAACTACTTTTCATCTTCTAAGTGGAGCCTTGTGAAGTGGGATATTGTTTGTAGTCTGAAGCAATTTGGTGTTCTCAGCTGTGAAATTCCACTCTAACTAGTTTGGTGTTGTTTGCCAAGCTTTATTGGAGATGGTGTTTAGAACAGGTTCATGTCTGGGCCATGATTATTTATCAAAAATATCTAAGGGGGATACCAAAGGAGGAGGTTCCTCGGTATCCTCTTGTGGGGAAATGCTCTGTGATTTGGGAAATGCTTAAAAAATATGCTAAGTTGATCGAGGAGGGTTTTTTTTGGATTTGCAATAGGGGGGTTTGAGGCTCTCTTCTAGTTTGACTCTTGGGATGGGTTTTCCCCTATCATGAGCAGGTATCCTAATCTACGGGATCTATGTTAGTGCTTCTTGGAGGTTGGTTGGTCCCAGGTGGTTGATTTCAAGACTTGTTACCTTTGTGGGCATGTGGAGGTGTTTAGGTGGAAGGTTCCTAGTGAGTGACTTGTGGTTGGCTTGGAGGAGGATTGTGTTGAGCTTCATAATATTCTAACAGGAAGACAATGTAGCTCTCTTAGGGATAGGGATATTTTGGCTTGGAGTCTAGATCCCAAGGGGGTTTTCACAGTGGATAGTGAGTATCAAGAGTTGACTGCTCAGAAGCATGGTGGGATGGAAGTTCCTTGGTGGAAAAATGTTTGGAATAAGTTCTCTTAGCCCAAGTGTAATAGTTTCTTTTGGATGTTAGCTTGGAACAAATGTTTGAATTGGGAAAATCTTTGAAAGCGGTGATTCCAAGGCCCATCTATTTGTGTTCTTTGTGAATGTGATGAGGAGGATTGTTCGCACTTGTTCTTTCATTGTCCTTTTTCTATGCTTAAATTTGGATTTTTTGGTGGGGTATTTGGAGACATCCTTGTGTTCATTCCTCTTCTCTAATTGAGTTCTGGAGTAGCCTGGGGAGACCTCCAACGTAGGCCTCTTTCCTCTAGATTGTGTAGTGCATTGTCCTAGATTTCATCCTTTGGAAAATATTGCTAGAAAGGAATCACAAGATTTTTTGTGAGGGGAAGTTGATGATTCAACATGTTTGGTAGAGAATTGTTTGTATGATTCAGGAGACTATGAATGCTAAATGTGAAGTGGTTTTTCCTTTAGAAAGGAGTGATGATGAGATTGTGAATAGATTGGGCCTGCATGATTTTTCCTTTGACTCTTTTTGTGTTTGAAGAGGTAGGTGTGCTAAAAAGAAGTTTCAACGGGTTGGGAGCTGGTCTCCTCCTCTGGTGGATTTTTTGAAGATCAACACTGATGGCTCTTCTAGGGGTAATCCTAAGCCAGCTAGGATTGGTGGGGCTGGGAGAGATAGCTCTAGTTCCATTATTTTCCTATTTTCCATTTACAAAGGGTAGCAAACCAACAATCTTATGGAGGGGTTGGCAATTCTTTGGGCTATTGAGTGTGCATGTGCTCTTGGATGGCATAAGATTATTTGTGATTTTGACTCTTAGATCATTGTTAATTTTTTGATTGAGCAAAATTTGGAGGGGGTTAATCGGCAACTTGCTTTGATTGTTCGACATATTTGGAAACTACGTTCCATGCCGGAGATGGTGTCTTTTACTCACATCCCTCAAGAATGGAATAGGGTTGTTGACGGTTTGGCCAAATGGGTTTTTGAGCATGTTGGTGACTAGCAGATTGAGGGATGGAAGCAGTTATCCCCAGACTACTATCAAGTTTTAGAGGATTATTTCAGAGGACATGGCTAGTTGATGATGGTTGGTTGTTGGCTAGGATGTGGTTTTGAGTCTTGGTTGGGTGTTTGTTGGCTTGGTGATCCTACTTTTCTTGGGATCCCTTTGTGGATCTTGGTTTCTTTGTACTGGTGATTTTCTGACATTTTTAATAAATTTTTACCCTCTTTATTAAAAAAAAAACTATCATTTTAAATTTTAATTCTTCTAATCTTTTCTTCCATCAAATTCAAATTATGGGTCTTACCCTATCTTGAATTTTTATCCATTGATCTTGCAAATCAATCTCCACCATTGATCAAATGTCAAGAGAAACATATAAATAAAAGCTTTCATTTCATTCATATCTCCTAGTAATTTTATTGTCAAAAACCCCCTTGGTCTTTTATTATCAAAAATATCTCTAGCACTTCTATCACTATCAAGTATTCAAGCATTCAAACATTATCAAGCACTCAAGCATTATCAAATATTTTTAAGCATTTGTCATTGTCATTTATCAAACATAAGTATCATTTATCTTTAAGAATTTATCATTATCATTGCATCATATCATTTATGTTCTTTCATAGTTTGTTACTTTGAAGAGAAACTAACAATGGAGTAAGACAAGATCTTAACTACGATGACTTTGCTTGTTATCTAAATTCTACATTCTAAACCAAGATCTTGAACTTCATTGTGTGATGTGAGAGTGTGAGTTTTGCATTGTTGATATTTGTTCATCATCCACACTTGGTTCTTATGTCTCTCTCCTTACAATATGTGAGATTCAAGCTTATAGCATTTCCCTACCTCACATATATTGAGAACATAAACAAGGGAAATGCGTATATATTTAAGTGGTTTAATAATTTTCAATGTTTTATTGTGGTTATAATATTCATTTATGAACAATTAATCTAAATGATAAAATCAAAATATTTATTTATGAACAATTAATCTAATTGATCAAATCAAAATATTTATTTTATATATAATTAATATAAAATAAAATATATAACTTGTAGAATTCTATTAATTGTAATAGCATATATTCATAAAAATATACAAAATATATGATTTTGATGTACTATTCACATATAATATTAGACATATGGTATTTTATTGTTATACTTTTATATTTTTAAAAAATAGTCTACTCTTACAAAAAAATTTAAGTTGTTTTTTCATAGTTACAAAAAAATCATGTGTGTGGGTGTCCACATGGGTGTACTTTATTAAAATACTAATTTTAAAAAGTGAAACATAATTAATGTCAAAAATTATTTATATATGTGTGTGTGTGTGTGATGTCAAAAATTATTTATTTAATTTGTAATTTTTCTTCCACCATTTTTCAATGCAAAAAAAAAAATTGTTTGCTAGAGACAAACGTTAAATATATCTTCATATCCATGACCAAAACATTTAGCTAATAGCTTTGTGACACTTATTAAAACTTGTTAAAGATGACAAAAAAATTATGACACTTTTTACAACTTAAATTAAAAAATATCATTATAATAGTCCAAACTTTGACTAAGATTGCTCTTTTTTATCCACTACTATGAGTGGAATTCAAACTCAACTTGAATTAAATTTACATTAAAAATCAAACTATTCATTTAATGACACTTATCAAAATTTGTTAAAATTGACTTAAAATTTATTATAAGGTACATTCAATAATATGATTATAATAGTCCAACCTTTAACTAACTATGTTTTAATTATTAATACTTTATCTAGAAGAACATCATATTCAAACAATGTACAAGAAAACATAATTACTTTTTATCATTTGAGTAAAACTTTGAACCTGCCAAGATTGCTTTTAACGTCTTTATAATAATAGACTGTCTTTTCAATAAGCCTTTTTTTCTTTGGACTTTAGTCAAATTGAATGAATCTTATTTTCACCTAAATAATTTCATGGGGCCCACCCATGCTTATGGATGAGGATCCATTCAATTTTTTCCTTTCTTAAATAAAAATAAATATTAAAAAAACTTTTAAAAATAAAAATTGGGTGGCCGAAGAAGTCTGCAGCATATTAGGAAGAATAATATGTATCTAAATTTGAAAAGTCGTCCTTTTTTATCACTATTTTTTTCAATAAACAAAGCAGAGTTTACAAGTTGATGGTTAGTTTAGTTGTGGCATTTATTTGTTTTTTATTTATTTATATTTATGATTTTGGACTTTTTTTAAATTAGTCTATTATGATTTTTTAAAAGATTTATAATTATTGTTATTTAAATTTTAAAAAATTATAATATTGTTTTAGTCTTTTACAATGTCTAAATCATATAGTAAAGAGATAAAAGTATATGGATTCATATTCTTAAAAAAATATAACTGTTGTGGAATTTTTATTAAAATAAAGAGAAACGTAAATATGTGGGTCTCAAAAGAGATAAGAGCACGTATAATTTCACAAATAAAATAATCCCTAGCAATTAGATTCATAGGTTCAATGGACATTGATAAAAATAATATTACAATAAATTTTGTTAGAGAGAGACTTTTTTCATTGTCAAATTTTCAATTACATAGAAAATGGTATAAAATGTATGGAGTTTATTAGATGTATAGTTTACAAGATATAATAGAAATCAGTGAAATAGCTTTTATTACAAAGCAGTAGAAAAATAATTAATATTCAAACCATCCATATGAAATATTGTAGAAGTAAATGATATCATATATGAAATTATAAATTTGGTATTATAGCTAATCTCAACATGAATGTACTCTGACATAAAAAACCCATAGCTCCCACCCCAAAAACTAAAGCCAAAGCCTCTAAGAAAACAAAATTTAGGTTTCAGCAAATTGACTCTGACATTGAGATCACTGAGGAGACTAGTACCCCTCGCAGGTCAAGTAGACAGGTCATCAAGCAAGAAAAAGAGAAGAGTTTTAAGGAGGCTCCAAATTCTGACAATGGGGATGGGAGTGAGAGTAAGAGTAAGGAGGAAAAGGATGTGGGAGAGGAGGCTCTTTCAGTTTCTGCTAGTAGCTCCTTCCATGTTTCTAAAAGTCTTAAGAGGGGTCCCTTGGGTCCTACCAGCATTAGAATTAAGGAGGTCAAGTCTAGGGCCTCGAACATTGCAGAGGGAAAGACTCCCATGGAGGAAGCTTGCAGTAAACAAGATGTTGTCTGGGAGGAGGTTTACAACCTCAAAAGCAAAGTTGAGATTTTGGAGAAAATACTACAAGATGTTACGCGTTTTGCATTGAAGATAATGCACAGGTTCGCCACTACTTAATGTTTGTTGCAGAAGGACAAGTCCATGGACAATGTGGATGAAGAAGTTGTCAACAAGGAACTTCTCTCACTGAAGATTGGGCTACCATAACCTTAATCAAGCCATGCAGTGGGAAGAAGGATTAGGTTTATGGGGAATTTGGTTTTTTGACTGGTGCTGGCTGAATCGGCTTTCGATTCTGGTTTTTTTTGCTAAAGACATTGTTAATGTTTTTATGTTTCCTTATGATTGGTATGACCCTTGGTGGTCCGTGGTTAAGATTGTTTTAAATCATGTTTCCATGATGGACATAATTTTTAGTTTTAGTTCTTGTGATAGTTTTTGGATGTGTTTTTGATATGATCTGCTTAGGGTGATGGTTTGGTTTTTAGATCTATTGTTACTATGTTGTTAGTGTTACTTTGTTGTGGATGACCGGTGGTGCCTTGTATTAAAGGGACAATGCCTTAGTTTTGCTGCTTTTTATATTAAAAACATGAATGTACCTTAGAGGGTGTGTTGTCCAATTGAAATATATTTTTTGATGGAATTTGAAAGTTTCCATAATGAAAGGGCAAGTAACTCGGTCATGGCAAATCTCACTAACCACATGTAGGTTATAAGTTAGAATGTTATTGTATCCAAAATTTTCATTAATGTACATATAATTCATTGTAGAAACAAATGCAACCCTTATCACAAAGTAATAAAAAATAAAAAATAAAAAAAAATATAAAAAATGTAAATATGCCTAAAATGCCTCAAATTAATGTTCTATGTGTAAGTGTACATACACTCCAAGCTCTTCAGAATCAATTGATACTTTCACACTATTCAGTAATTTGATCTCCTTTAGTGGATGCTAGTTCATTTAATATTTAAGTAAAAAATAGACTTCATTAATTACTACTTTTTGGTAGGGATGAAGTGTAAAATTGCTAGTGACTATTGAAGAGTGTGATGTTTAAGTAAAATGTACAGAGATGGAACACCTTGTACACCAAACCTCTCTACATAGTTTATTATGTTTGTTGGGGGAAAAGAGGGGAATGAAAATGAATGTATTCTAATCTCCTTTATTTGAAGATAATGCATACTTGGTCTCTCTTCTTGGTGGATTTTTTTTTTTCACAAGAGTTTCTCCACATAAATCATATGTTATGTGATGTATTTTATGTTGTTGACGTTGTTCCTCTTTATTGCTATTTTATGGTAATGTTATACTTTATTTATTGATGTTATAGGTTCACATAAAGTGGTGTTATTAAGCATGTTACATTGGTCAATTTTTAGCATCATAAAAAAGATGGATCTAGTCATGGTAATTCCACGTTAAGGTCACTTAATTTCAAATTTGCATTTAAGTTTTTAGATTTTCATATTGTAGTTGTCCAAATTTTGTATCTCATCAATTGAAGTCATAACTTGATTATTTGGATATAGATTGAAATTTCACAATACATATATATGATTTTTATGTACTATCCACATAAAATATTAGATATTTACTGTTTTGTTATATTTTTTATTTGTAAAAATAATCTATTATTTACAAAAATTATAACTATTTTTTAAATATATATGTGTTTGTATGGGTGTACTTTTTTAAATACTAATTTAAAAAGTGAAACATAATTAATGTCAAAAATTATTTATTTACTAGAGATAAATATTAAATATATCTTCATATGCATGACCAAAACATCAAACTAATAGCTTTG